>ML677340.1:31799510-32060761 GCA_007922305.1 Dermatemys mawii
GTTACCACAGTATCTCTTCCCATTCTTCAGCTCCATTTGCCTATTTCAGCCTAGCTTCTTCATCTCCCTTGTAGTATCTCCTTTATTTTAAATGTGCACACTGATTTTTTTTCTTCCTCATGTTTCAGCAGAAATTTTCCTGTAATTGTCTTTGTTTGGGTGACAGCATGTTATCTACAATTGCCCACCTTCTAATTTCCTCCCTTTCAGACTGTCATTTTGCCTGTGGGGCTATACAAGATAGAAACATTTACTTACATCTAGATGGGGGAGACAGAAGAAACATCATTTGACTTACCAGGCATGTTCCCTTGGTGTTTATTTTAACAGTCTCTCAGTTCTTCTGTGCAGAATACTATTGGTGTAATTGGGTTACAAACATTATTATTTGTATTCAGTTGTGGCTTAATGTTATAACACTTGACAGGGACCAAGGTAGAGCTGGAGTCCTTATTGGTAGATAGTCACAATGCTGCCCAGAGCCCAAAGGCAGGGTTCCTATAAGCCACCCTCCAGCCCCAAACACACAGAGCCAGCTTTGCCCTGGAGGAGAAGATAGGCTCTATGGTCCTACCCACTCGTTTCTCTCTCAGTCAGAGTGATATCCATTATACCGCATCCTTCTCATGTTAACATTCCTAAGCATCAATGCTTATTATGCCTTAGTCTTAATACCTGTTTTCACTGGGCCAGATGAGGTCCAGTTTACACAGCAGCTCCAAGTTGTAAGGGGGTTAAGATGCTTCCTTATTCTCTTGTGCTGGTTATTCATACCATGACTTGCAACATGGAAAGGAGAACAGGCTCATTGACTCACTGTATTCTTCCTGCACATACAGCCTTGGCTCCATCCCCATCCTCCAAAAGCACTGGCTAGAACAGGCATGCCAGTGTACCGGAGGAAGTATACTGTGCCTGTTTTAGGCCTGGCACTGGGTACCTCTCCCTAAAAGGTTGTGATTCTCCTAGGCACAAATTGCTTCCTTGTCTTCTCCAGAGACAAGGCAAAAATCTGCTGCCCCTTCCTTGAGATTTGTGGCAAAGTCACAATTCAGTCTTTAATAAAGTCAGTCATTTCTTAAACTAATGCGTGTAATTTGACTTACATATGCTATTTGATGGATTATCCATTACCTTTGTAGGAAATACTTCAACCTGATTTCCCTCTTTACTGTTAATTAACTGCTCTGATGCCTGTGTGTGAACACGGTTCTTCATTATCAAACCTCCTCATAATGCTGATTGCTTTTATTCAATTTCCTTGCACCCACAAAGTTTTTTTAAAAAAACTGATCCATTGTAACAAAAATAACCTCTGAAATCCTGAAATTGTTTGCATTGTCCAGTATTGTAAATTCCTCTAACATTACACCATCCCTAGGAAAAAATAATCCATAATCCAAGTAAGGCCTAATCTATTTAGAGTCACTACCCTTCATTTAGTATCAGAGGGGCAGCCATGTTAGTCTGGATCTGCAAAAGCGACAAAGAGTCTTATAGCACCTTATAGACTAACAGATCTTAGGGATCATGAGCTTTCGTGGGCTAAGACCTACTTCATCTGATGAAGTGGGTCTTAGCCCACGAAAGCTTATGATCTCTAAAATCTGTTAGTCTATAAAGTGCTACAAGACTCTTTGTCGCTTTTACCCTTCATTTGTGTACTATTGTTTGTTGCAACACCCCACTTAACTATCTGCTAATGTTTTCCACCTTAGACAGTAACTGTTTTTCTACGCCAGTGTATTGGATCTTTGTTCTCTCATGGTAACAATGTAGTATAAAGGATTGACCAAAGGCCTAGGAGATTGGAACGGCTGAGCTTTAATCCCAGTTGGGCCAAAATATCGCTTACCTTGGGCAAATTCTTTTACTTCACTGTCTCAGTTTTCCCATCTGAAACATTAGGAATAATAATTACTCAAGTTTTAAATGGTGGTAGAAGGATTAATTAGCTAATGCTTGCAAAGTGATTTGAAACCTGATCATTAAATATTAATTGTTTGAATGTATGCTCTGTATCTTGTTAACGGGACCCAAACTACTTAATTTCACCATTTTATCTGCTGGTCTTGATCATTCTTCCTGTGTTTGAGAAGTTTCTGTGCAAAAAGTGTTTCCTTCCTCCCCTGTAGTCAATAACCTGTGACATGGAATCTTGCCTTCTAATTAACTTTCCAGTTATTTTCTTAGATGAGTCTCTCTTACATTTACTGATAATAGGGCCTGATCTCTATCTATTGTTGTCACAGGACTGAGTTTGAAATGTACTTCATAATGTCTATAAATCCAATTTTACCTACAGCAATAACTATTACATTTTATTTTTTCCATAGGAACAAATGAAAGATCCCTTTCTGCCTTGACACCATAGCACATGTAAAGCAATTTACTCAACTCACCCACATTCCCTAATAGCACAGAACATGGATGTAAACAACAGCCCAAAATATTAGACAGGTATGGATAGCAGGTTTTGAATAGTAGCAACAGTTTGATAGTCTTACCTTTTGGCTACCTGAGAGATATTTGTATCTCTCAAGGTAAGAATGAGGTCAGGTCATTTTCAGATGGGGCGGGATTTAAGCAGCAGGGCACAGCTTTATTAACTTACATCTGGCCCTCTTTTGGCCACTCACTAGACTGCACAGGGATCCAGCCTTTGTTTCCCCAGGTTTTTTTAAGCTTCTGTAAGTCTGAGTAGGCTAAAGCATTGTTTGCTCTCTTAGCCTCTCTGGCCCATTTCCTGGGCACACACTTTGAGTTTCTCTCTTCATGGAAATAGAGCCTCTCAGCCCATTTGCCTAGGCCCCCAGATCCACCCTTGACATCCAGGATATCCCAGCAGTTTAAACACACCCTTTTCCAGAGTACCACCAAAGGTGTGAATCACCTGGGCTACAGTTTAACTCTCCCAGGAGGCATGTGACAGTTGTAGCATATAATGCACACGGACACTGCCCAGAGTTCTACAGTGTGGTTATTCTTTACTGAATCTCATGAGAAACAGAGATCTATACAAAAATAATAAACCCTACAGGCATTTGCCTACACTCCCTTGGGAGGCTTTGGGGAAACATTTGTGTTCAGGCCAACAGCATCTTCCCAGTTCATCTGGCTCCTGCAACAACTTCCCTTGTCTTATGCTGGTGAAAAATGCCCCGAGAGCAAATAGATCAGCTCCTGACTGTCCTATATCAGCTTCCTTCTGTCCTATATCATCCTCCCCAAGCGATCCCAGACCCTCACCAAATGCATTTGTTGCTAGCTGACCTTTCCTCAGATAAACTAGTTCTCCTGGTTGGGAGCTGGTGCTCTGTCTAGATAGAGTGATTACTTTTCAGTCATCGGACATGAAAATCAACAACTCTTTTGTCCCTTTCCCTTTTCTTATTTTACCTCCGTGTCAGACTACAATTCCAAAGGCAAAGTGCTGCACATTGAAAATGGGATTTGCAGCTTGGTAAAGATACAAAAAGAGTGTCCATAATCTCACACTGAATTAACAAATTGCACAGACTGTTTCCGCAAATCATCACAAAACCCATCACCTCTCATATACCAGGCACTGAGATGGGTCCAGTGTGAGGTTGCAGTACTTCATTGTGTAATCTTCAATTTATGGGATCCTCATAGGCATGCGCACAGGCTGTGCCGAGTGTGCCCAGGCACAGCCTAATGTCTCAAATAAAAAGTGTCTTTTTATTTAAAGGTGTAGCACCTTTAAAATAACTAGATAAAATTCCCTGGGCGCACACCCTAATGAAAAGGGCTGCGCACACCTATGGTGTTCCTGATGAGTAGTTTAAAGACAAGGAATAAACCCAATCTGAATTCTTTAACGTCTGAAACTCCAGGGCAGTTACAGACAATTTAATTTAGTAGAGGATTGGAAATGACACAATGATTAATAAAACTAAAGACTTTATATAAAATAGCTAGTTAAGCAAACAGGCATTACAATAAGACCATACACTCAGCAATGCTCATGTTCTAAGATGAAATGATGCATCCAGGACGATGAATCCCTGGATGAGAAGAATGAGAAATCACACTGTCTGGAGTGGTTCACAACCATGAGTGCCAACTTCAGGGCAGACTGTCGAGAATCAGGGCAGAGACCCCAATCTAGTAACAAGTGTGAACTTCTAAATCACTATAACAGTCTTACCACAGAGTCACAGACGGTCCCCTTGAGCATTCCAGTCCCTCTTGCCACTCAAGCAAGCTAGACTTTGTGATCTTTGGCAACCATCTATCACAAAGTATTGTAAGCTATCTAAGGTTTATTAACTAAGAACAGAAATGAGAGTTCTTACAAGGTTAAAGTAGGCAAATATGTATATACAAATGAGTTGATATCAATGGTTTCAGCTCCTTAAGTCTTTTGGAGCAAAACCAGGTTGACCCTGGGGATCTCTGCTTCTGTTTTGTAGCTCCAGCCCTGTGATCAGGGATGCTGGGATAGGGAGCCATGTCCCCTTCCACTTTTTACTAGCCATAAGGGTGAACAACGAGGAGAGGGCAGGGAGGAACGAGTTGGGGGTGGGGTCTTAGGTGGAAGAGGTGGCGTGGGAGCAGGGTCCCGGAGGACTGGGGGAATGGGTGGCATAGGGGCAGGGCTAGGGGAAGAAAGGGCTGGGGGAACAATTCAGGCGCCTCTGCTCTCCCCAATTTTAGGGCCTTTCCACCACTCCTGCCTGTGAGTGTCCAAACAGCAAAAGATGAAATATTTTCTTGTCAGCTATTTTTATTTGCTTCTTCCAGAATTCAACCTGAAGGAATGAGCCCTTCTGTATGTCACCTCTTCATAGTTTTGAGGGGACTACTAACAAAGTCTTTGTATTGTGATGTCCCACAATGTCCCATTTAGTTTTGGTAGGCCTTCTTAAGGGGCAGGAGATGATCCCTCTGACTGGGTTCAAACATATTGTATAATTACAAAGCAAAAACTAAAATATTACCTTATAGCCAGTGATAAGACATTATAAGTGAAATTAATGCAAGCAGCAACTTAGAAGCATTTCATAAAGTCTAAACACTAAATGCATTATTATAAGTCCAATACCCTTCTTAAACAGACTAACAGACAGGTGAAACACACTGGTTTCCAGCAATGAATTTGTCAGTGCTCAGCTGAGACCTAAAACCTTAGCAAGATACGGCACCTGGTCTGCCAGCATCACATATGTATAGTACTGTCCCTATTTGTACCTTGATGGTGCATGGTTGCGCTTATCTAAAATCGGCAAGCTGCCCTTTTTATAATCAATGATAATAACATCCCTTAAATAATTAACATTAAATCTACCTTTTACCATATCTATATTCAGCTACCATAATGAGAGAGTCTCTATTTTCTCATTGTCTATTTAATATTAAGCATAATTTTAATTAATATCTGCATAAACACCATACCGATAACTATCAATACATTTTCCAAAGCATTTGCATTTTATCTAAAAGAGTTGTAAAAACCAGTTCGGATGAAACCATGTTTACAACATGACCTGGAGTTATGCCTTAACTGGTCTCAGAATTGCCTCACTTCATTTTACTGGTATTTCATCAGGCCTCACTGACTTTTGCCAAACCTATTTTTAGAAAATAGATTTTTTGGGCCAACTTACATTTGAACACATTTCTATATAACATAAGCAAGCAACATCTCTATAGGCTACGTACCGTATAACCACCAATAACTTATGGGAGACCCTCTCAGCCTAGCCATAGATCTCACCTTCTTTGGCATCCCCTCTCTCTCTCCAATTCATGAAGGAGGCAAAGGGTGCCAAGGTGGAGTTCATTTGGGAACATTGCAGGTGCCCCTTCTCCTTACTTTACAAAAACAAAGTCCACTAGGGACACACATCTGAGAGCTGGCCCCTTTTTTCACCTTTATGTGCCCTGAACACCAGCTGCAAATTGATGTGATGTAAAATTTTCTATATTATCTCCCAATAATACATCACCCCTGCTGCTGAAACATAATTGATCCTCCACAATTTTGCAAGGAAGGCTAAAAAAAATGCCAATTTTTTGTCAGTTTGGCCTAACAGGAATAACTTCCTTTCTGAGCCCCAACAGAGAGGATCAGCCAGGCCAAGAGCATCCTGAAAGTGCAGAACAACTATAGGAAGGCAGGGAGGGCAGGGCAACCATAAAAGCAAGATGACCTCTTCAAGGCTGGGCAGGTTTTAAATTTGTGGGAATGGATTCCCACAGACAATTAGTTCCTTCCTTCCTTCCTTCCCACTCACACCGCTTCCTGGCTGGCCAATAGGAGACCATAAAAAACAACCCTTCCCCCATGCATGTTCCTCACAGATATAGAAGTGGCCCCTTTGTCCCTTTCCCCATCCCCAATTTGGGAGTTTATGTATCATTCCTTTTAGTCCAGTCAAACATTCTTCCCCTCCCACTTGAGGATGCTGGAGTGGGACATTCTTTCTTCTCCTGTGAGAATTTTTTCCATGATTTTCCTGCTACAGAGCACAGCTAAATCCTAATTCTGAAACAGTTTGAGCACATGCTTAATTTTGCATGAGTAGTCCCACTGAGACTACATAAGTCTTTGTAGGGTTTACGTTTTAAAGGTGATCCGATTATTTTAAGATGTGACACATATAGAGCTTATGTGTACATAGCAGCTCTATTGGTACGTTTGTGCAAGATGTACTACTGGATACACAAAGACACTGCAGGATAAATTGTGCTTGAAATTATTGATGGTTTCTAAACTTTTTCAGTTTTTTTGTGGATTTATTTCTAGGACATTAAATTCTCTTGCTCAGTAGAAATGTAGCTTTCCAAACATTCCCAGAGTCCTGAACTGTGGACACTGAACAATCACTTTATTTATTTTGAAAGCATAGGAATAGACAGGTGGTAATTTATACCATTCAAAATTTTAGCAGATTCAAATGTTTAAATTATACTCTGATGCAAAGGGCAATTTTGCAGTGAAATCTGAGTGCTATGTTGATAACCACATTAGGAAAGAGGTGTGAATTTTAATATTTTAAATAATAATGCTTTATACTGAACACTATGGCTGCACTTAGTTTACATAATAATAAAAATATCACATGCCAAATCCTGAAGTTTTTAGCCAAGTATAGTGTTTACAATTGGCTTCTGAGATGAAAGTGTTTCATTTGAAATCAAGGAACAGCACATACAATGTATATATGAGTGAACACACACAACTCTATGGACATCACTGGGAGCTTTGTCTGTATGTGGAGGCAAAATGTTTAGGTACTGAGTGGGTGGATTAAGAATATGAATGGACTGACCTTTATTTCACCATGAAAAAGAAAAGCATACATAGAACACCACTATTCTCCTGATAAGATGTTCCTCCAAGCTCTCTCTCCTCCTTCCCAAGAAAATTATTTTATATATATATGCCTAAACACAGCTGTTAGCATTACCCTCCCTCTGCTCTTTCAGCTTACAGTGACATCTATCTAGCTATGTATAAAGCATTGATCACTGAAATATCTGAATGAAGCCCAAGTATTTAAAAATAGAAATAACAACCTTTTTTTCTTGTTTCCCTTCTCTTTCTCCTTCCCTACCTCATCTTCACCCTCTCCCTCCCCCCTCTCATTCTCCCATGGATTCCCCTTCCCAGCTTGTAGCAGTAGTAGATACATTACGGGGCTTTTGTTTGTGTATTGTGACTCTGGATATGTTTTAGGAAGTTTCAGCTGTGTTTCTATTACAAGTTGCCCTGGTTTAACCAAAAAATATTTAAAAACGGATTTAGTTCACACAGAAGTTTGTGATAGTTTGACACTCTTAAATCAATGTATGCAGTTTTGTACAGTCAGAAATCAGCAACTTCATGCACGCCTAAACAGGCAAGCCTGAACTACTGCCATCAGTGCAAAATCTGAGGTCAGTAAACTGCTTACTGTTTGTTATTCCAAATCTTCCATTTTGGTCTGAAACACAGAAATCTAACTTTTGGCTCAGCATTAGCTTATCTCATCCCATACCTCCTTCCCAAATATCTTGTTTGTCACAAATCCAAAATCAGGGAGAACAAATCTAGTGGCAAGGTAGCATTATCTTTCTTTCCAAGGTAATGGGTAGAAAAAGTTCACTCACATCAAAATCTTTTTAATGCTTCTACCCAATTTGTGAGTCCAGAGAAAAGATTAACTTGAGTGTCCTGCTAATCTATAAAGCCACAGACGTTTTAAGAAATTTAGTACAATAGGCAGTTCTCACCATCAATGGGGAAAATCCCCTTGATGATGTTGAGAGCAGGATTAAGTCCTTATTGCATAGTGTGTAACTCATGCTGGTTTGGTGTGACACTCTGTCCCTCTCTAGTGGCAACTAGACCAACTAGCGATTGATGAGCCTGCCACAACCTGGACTAAGAGAAATGTGTCTTTTAGCTCATGCAGTAGAGGATCATGCATTAAACTCCAGAGATCCTAGGTTTGAGCCCGTGCAACGATGGGTCTGTTGACATTACAACAGCACATGTAAGGGGGCATTAAAATGAGCTGGTCTGCAGCAGAGAAAACTTAGAAAATTCTTGAAAATTCACACGTCTATATTGAAAAACCACACACGCATAGAGGGCAGCTGTGGATTTTTCAATTTACAGGTTTGTTAGTGATCATGGGATGTTTTTGTCCCTTAGTCCTGAATATATCCTATGTGATTCACGAGGTCCCAGCTCAGAAACATAAATTGATGTTCTATTTATTTCCTAAATTCCTAAGAGCAAGGTTGTAATTGCTGTTAGCTCTAATGAAACAGGCTACTACTCCCCTCTGCAGTTTTGTTACTGTGAGTCTTCACATGCTAAGGCTTGTTATGATCTCATTTTACTTTCAGTTTATGATACTTGGGAAATAATGTGCTGTATTTTCAGTGATGATAATGGATGCCTTGTTTAATCCAAAGTAGACAACAGCCAGGGCCGTGTCCATAGAAATGGATAAGATTCCACAAATGGTGCAATTTTATAAAATAGTTTACAAAATGATTCAGCTATTGGACAATTTTTATTTTAGAGCTCTTTCCATGTATGTCTTGTAAGAGGACTGAAGATGGCTTAAACTAGGCTGTAGCACAGTGAAACCCCCAGATGCCACATCCATGAAGCAACTGGGGTGGAGACCAGGCAAATATATGGCTAGCCTGTAAAGATTAATCCTCCTGACTTTAATTTAAAATTGGTAGATGATGGTCATGCAACTCCCAGCACATTCTTTTGTTTTCTGTTGGAAATAAAACTGGAGAGAAATAAAGCAGCCAGCAGCTCGTTTTAAACTTTTTTTCATGAATATTTAGAAAATGCGGTGCTCCCACGTCATCTGTAGCTAAAGATTGTAGTCCATCTATAGCTGGACCCTGCACTGATAACGTTACAGCCCATGAAACGTATTTCTGCTATAAAACACACAATGAGAGGAAAAAAGTACAGGAATCAATTTGATTTCAAATTGAAGCCCTCAGACAAGGGCAGTATTAAACTAAAAAGGAACAGATACTATGACATGCAAAAAAGCTTTCTCCATCAGCTTGGGGTCCAGCGGGGAGGTGTGCTGTGGCCTACAACAGACTCTATTTAAAATAGTGTTTCATTATGACATACCCCATGTGGTTAATAAACAGATCCCAGCCAAATGCAGGAAGAGAAGAAGCGGGGACTTGATATCAGGTGCTGCTGCATACATACTAATAAAACTATTTTGGAAAATTATAACCACACATTACTAATTATGACAGATGCCCTTAGTAGCTGAAGATTGCATGCAGGGTATATAATCTGCTACTCCACTAGCGTGACAAACAGCAAGTATGTTATTGATGATAATTGTCCATTGATGACTGTAGCCACATTATGACAGGCAGCTGCTAACACATCTACATGTGATTGTGTGAGTGGCGCATGGTGTGCTGAACTGAAGACTGTGTTGGAGTTGGAAGCCACTGCGCTCTGTGTGTGTTCGGGGAGGGGACTTTCTGGTCCTGCTGGCAGGCTATAAGAAAGCTTGCAGTTGGAGCTAGTCTACAAGATGCCTGCCTAAAGCAAGGTAGAATGCATTGTGCTTCTTTGCCTTAGGGAGCAGCCCATGCTCTCTCTGGTTTTAGTTGTTGGGGGTTAATGTTCTGGATTTTCAGAAATAAAGTAGTCTTACATTGCAACCTTCTAGCAGCAGCATTTCTTGTTTTTATCTCATTTGTCTGTTTGCATGCCAGGAACATCAACTGTTATGGTAATGCAGAACACTTGTTAGCTGCCAATGATAAGTGCGTGGACAATTTAGAAATCTAGATTCCTTTTTAATTTTATGTCTTAAAATGGATTCTAGCAGGAATTATGCCCAAATCCCTGAAAGTTTGCTCTGTGTGGCTGAAATAGTCAGTATTGCATTTCAAGCAATATTTTATGTTGTGTGGTTTTTATTTTCATATAATCTCTCTGTATTTTCTATGGCAATGGGTCCCAGACTTTTCACTAAATTGAGACACCAAACTCTACCCACCCAAGGTCAAAATTAATGTTGTTGGAGGGGGAGGAGGCAAAATCATAGGCCTGCATCCTTCTCCTCTGCCTCCGTACCCTGCCAATGGAGCACCAGCCACCCACAGCAGCATCTTCCACCCTACATAGAGGAGCCCTGGGTGAGGGGCGGGGGGGTGGGGGTTTGAGAGTGAGCACACCCCATGCTCACCCTGTGGTTGTGGCTCCTGTCCTGTTGGACTGAGCCCAGATCCTCGCTCTGCATGTTGGGACCTGGCATGTTGCCTCACAGCACTACTCACGTTTGGCCCAGCCCTCTTCCATCAGGACAGAAAGGTGGCTGGGCCAAATTTAGTGGCACTGAGACCATGAGCTTTGGCATGGCTGCCCTTGTGTCCTGATGGAAGGGCAGCCAGGCCATACCAGAGGCACTGCAGCCCCATGCACCAGGTCACACTGCCCAAATCAGGGAGCTTGGATCCCAGTCCTGTGGTACAAGAACTGCCACTGTGGAGTGAGTGCAGGGAAGGCTCACCTTCCAGCCCCCCTCTTTCCCCATCGTCCTTGCCACAGCAGACTGCGACCCGTCTAGGGCCTTCCCATAACCCACTGGTCGTTTGTGATCCACTTTGGGAAACACTGTTCTATGGTGTCCACCACTGTGATATTTAGACTCTGCACATGTACATTAGGTCTGCAGTGCTAGGCCATGTCAAAGTGTGTTCTGTTTGTCTTCCCCAAGAGAGGGTTCATCCAAATCTGTATGTGTTCCAGATAACATTTCCGGACTTTATTGTATGACATCACATGAGCTCTGCAACTCAATCTCCGCCATGGATTACCATGATCAGATCAATTAAGTGGCTGTGTCTCTAAGGAATAGAATCTTCAGACTGAGATGTGCAGAAAAACTTAACGATGGAGCAATGTACTAAGCAGAATAATGTTTTAACTACCGGAAAATAATGCTGGCAATGGGTGAACAGAGCAAAGCAGTTTCCTTGCTTATTTGATTGCATCTCTGCTTAAGATTTAGTCCCGGTCAGTTGTCCATTTATTTTTCAATTCCAATAGCTCTTGAAAGAGTACATAAAATAGTTTCTTCACAACTTAGTTAAATGATAGATGTTTATTCTCCCATTCAAATATGCATATCATTCCGAGTGCCATCTGAATGCTAGAAATGTGCATTGAAGAGATGGTAAATGTTCATGTCTAGAGATGGCCTAAACCCCTGATTCAAAACCCTTCAGCAGCTTTCAGAAATAGGGTTGTTTGGAAAGCTGTAGGGAGTTTGAGTAATTGCAGGGCTATGCACAATCTGCCAATGTGAACTGACCACAGAGGATTCGGCCCAAGACAAGACTTTCTGCTATGGTAAAAGACATTCATTACTGCAAGGTGATTTAATTCCTCAGCGGCATACCAGAAACCTTTCCAGTTTATCTCTGACAGTGAGGCAAGCAGCAGTGGAATTTAAGGCTAAGAGGTTTTTGGTGTTTTTTGTTTTGTTTTGTTTTTAAAGACACAATTCTTGTAACTAATCATTTAAGTGCTTTTAATATGTTGTGGTGAGTACTGAGAGAAGAGCTGTCACTAAACGTTCAAGGTAGAGCAATTCACTGCCTGAGGGAGTAAGTAGTGTAAGGTAATGGAGGTTGGTGAAATGTAACAATTTCTCTCTCTCTCTCATACACACACACACACAGACACACACACACACTCTCTCTCTCTCTCACCCCCTCTCCTCCCCCCTTTTTGCTTGGGTGAACTAAAATGGTCACATTTCTGTCTTCTTGTATTTTCCATGGACTCAATGGAGTTACACCAGGAATGAATTTGTCCCTAAATGGTTAATGGCTATAGTACAATATAAAATATATTGGAATAGTCACCCAATTAGATTACTTATTTGACTCCATATAAAACATCTACTGTATTATGAATTAGCTAGTGCCTTGCACAGAGGAACAGATTCAGTAACAAGTGATCTGTTTTTCTGCATGGTTGGTCTCCAGAACTGTATGGGGGAAAGGATTACATGATTTTTTCTTTAAAATATAATTTGCATCTTGCACGCATGGTATATGGCATATACTTTTAAGGTTGCTTTATTAAGAGAACGCTCTGATCTCATGTTATACCCTCTATGAAGTTCTGCATCTGGCGCATTGCTTTCCATGTCCTCCTTTAGAAAAGTAGAGCTCTTAGAAGGGTTAACTGAGACTGCTTTTTTTGGGCAAGCTTTCTAAGGCCTGGGCTACACTACGACTTAAGGTCGACTTTAGCGCTGTTAAGTTGACCTAAACCTGCACCCGTCCTCACATGGCCGCCATTTCCATCAATTTAAAGGGCTCTTAAAATCGATTTCTGTACTCCTCCCTGACGAGAGGAGTAGCGCTGAAATCGACCTCTCTGGGTCAACTGTGGCATAGTGAGGACACATGTAGACTTTATTGGCCTCCAGGAGCTGTCCCACAGTGCTCCATTGTGACCGCCCTGGACAGCACTCGCAATGCTCCACTGTGACTGCTCTGGACAGCACTCTCAACTCGCTGCTCTGGCCAGGTAGACAGGAAAAGCCCCGGGAACATTCAAATTTCATTTCCTGTTTGGCCAGCGTGGCGAGCTCACCTGCACAGGACACTAACTATGCAGAGCTCTTCAGCGCAAGGCACCATGCAGAGCTCATCAGCACAGGAGACCAACCAGCGCAAAAGAGCTCCAGCATGGTCCACAAAGGAGGTTCAGGATCTCATTGCTATCTGGGGAGAGGCAGAACTCCGTAACAACAAACGGAATGCCAACATGTTTGCCAGAGTCTCCAAGGCCATGCTGGATAGGGGCCACAGCAGGGAGGCACAGCAGTGCCACGTGAAAATTAAGGAGCTGAGGCAAGCATTCCAGAAAACAAAAGAGGCAAATGGATGCTCTGGGGCACCGCCACAGACATGCACATTTTACAACGAACTGAATCAAATACTGGAAGGACCCCCACCACCATTGCACCGATGTCCGTGGACTCCTCCGATGAGGTAGTCATGAGGCATGAGGATTCAGATGATGATGAAGCTGATGAGGAAGATGATACCATGCAGCAGCAGGCAAGCGGAGAGACCCTGTTCCCAGACAGCCAGGAACTGTTTATCACCCTGGAACCAATACCCTCAGAACACTCCCAAGGCGGTACCCCAGATGGGGAAGTCAGCGAAGATACTTCTGGTGAGTGTCCCTTTAGGGATAAGATAAGGCATGATTTAAAAGGAAGCTTTTATTAATGATTAACTTGGAATGCATGCATGGCTAGAACAGCTACTGGAAAAGTCTGTCAACGTATTCGGGGATGGAGCAGTAATCCTCCAGGGAGATTTCCATGAAGCTGTCCTGCAGACAATGTTGAACCTTTTGCAGGAGGTTTCTGGGGAGAGCAGCCTTATTTCGTCCTCCATAGTAGGACACTTTGCCACACCAGGCTACTAACAAGTATTCTGGTATCACTGCATAACACAGCATGGTAACATATGCTCCTGGTGCCTGCTGGGATTCCAGCAACATCCGTTCTTTATCTCTCTGTGTAATCCTCAGCAGAGTGATATCGTTCACGGTAGCCTGTTTGAAATAGGGGACAGTCATTTTCGGATGTTCCCGCTGGGCTGCTCATATATCTGGCTGTGAAGGAATCCTCCCCACAGTATCCTAAGCGGCATGTGTGTGTTTGTGGGGGGAGACAAATCGTGCTGGGCTGCTTGCGGTGCACCAGCAAGGAACCTCCATGAGAGCAGCCACGCGGTAGGGGGAAGGAGGAAAAGAAATTGTGCCGGGCTCTTGCAGTGCACTAGCAGGGAACCTCCATGAGAGCAGCCACGCGGTAGGGGGAAGAAGGGAGAGAAATTGTGCTGGGCTCTTGCGGTGCACTAGCAGGGAGCCACGCGGTGGAGGGGGGGTGGTTACTGTGGGAAAGGAGATCACTGTTGTAAAGAATGTGGATCAAACCGAAAGAATATGGCTTACCATGGCCGCCTGCATGGTGATTTCTGTTGCCTGGCCCTGGGTGAGGGTGTCTGATGTGATGTCTTTACAGGAAAGCTACATGCACTCAATTTAAGGTGCTAAATGCGATCTTGTACAGAAAGCATATGTACTCTGTGAATACTTTGTTTCATCATGAAAGACTGTTCCCATTGTGCTGGAGAATGTATCTATCTTATAACCTTTTCCCTTCTTTCCTCCTACAGCTATCTCGGTCGCCTACCCCTGCCCCCACAACATGCCCATTGCAGAGGCTAGCACAGATAAGAAAGAGAAAAAAACGCACAAGAGATGACATGTTTGCAGAGCGTATGCAGTCCTCCCGCAGTGAAGAAGCTCGTCAGAGCTCATGGAGAGAAAAATTTTTAGAGTCCCAGAATACATGGAGGCAAAGCCTTTTAGAGTCTAGGGCAGCAGTAGCAGCATGGGAGGAGAGATGGCAGGAGCACAAAGAAAGGAGGATGGATGCAATGCTGCGGATAATGGAGGATCAAAGTGACATGCTCCGGTGTCTGCTGGAGCTTCAGCAGGACTAAAGATCACCTCTGCAGCCCCTGTGTAACCACCTCCCCTCCTCCCCAAGTTCCATTGCCTCCCCACCCAGACGCGGGGTGAGAACGCAGTGGGGGGGGGGAGGCTCCGGAACCGACCCACTCTACCCCACAATACAACACAAGCAGCAGAAGGCTTAGTTTATCACAAAAGTTTTTAAAATGTGCTGTGTCTTTGTCCCCCACTCCCCTCATCCACCACACCGACTGCTGGTTTTCCTCCTCATCCACCCCTTCTGGGCTACCTTGCCTGTCTTCCCTTGTGTTTGTGAAGAATCATTAAAGAATGCATGCTTTTTCAAAAAGTGAATTTATTTACTCTGCAAATGGTGGGAGGGGATAAGGAGGGTGGGAGGCTTAATGCTGAGCAGAGCAAGGGACCGTGTTTTCAACGGCACTTTGGGCGGTCACAAAACTGTTTCTCAAGGCTTCCCTGAGGCGCAGCGCTTCCTGGTGCGCTCTTGTACTTGCCCTGGTGTCTGGCTGCTTGTAAGTAGCGGACAGGACATTTGCCTCTGCCTCTCACCCCGCCATAAAAGTCTCCCCCTTGCTCTCATAGAGATTGTGGAGCACTCAGCAAGCAGCAGTAACAATGGGCATATTTCTTTCGCTGAGGTCTGAGCAAGTAAGTAACATTCACCGCCTCGCCTTAAGACGGCCAAATGCACACTCCACCACCATTCTGCACTTGCTCAGCCTATAGTTGAACTCCTGTCCAAGGATCCCATGTATGGTTTCATAAGCCAGGGCATTAAGGGGTAGGCTAGGTCCCCAAGGATAGTGATCGGCATTTCAACACCCCCCACAGTAATTTTCTGGTCTGGGAAGAAAGTCCCTTGTTCCAGTTCTCTATAAATCCTAGAGTTCCTGAACACATGAGCATCATGAACCGTTCCTGACCATCCCACGTAGATGTTGGTGAAATGTCCCTTGTGGTCAACCAATGCTTGCATGACCATTTAACAAGACCCCTTGCAGTTTCTGTACTCTGCGCCCTCGTTGTCTGGTGCCAAGATAGGGATATGAATGCCATCTATAGCCCCCCCACAGTTAGGGAATCCCAGTGCGGCAAAGCTATCTACTATAGCCTGCATGTTTCCCAGGCACAGAACCATGGATAGCAGCAGATCAATGATTGCCCTGGTTACTTGCATCACAGCAGCCCCCACTGTAGATTTACCCATTCCAAATAGGTTCCCAACTGACCAGTATCTGTCTGGCATTGCAAGCCTGCAGAGGGCTATCGTCACTTGCTTCTGAACTGTGAGGGCTGCTCTCATTTTGGTATTCTTGCACTGGAGGGCAAGAGAAAGCAACTCACAAAGTTCCATGAATGTGTCCTTTCGCATGTGAAAGTTTCTAAGCCACTGCGAGTCATCCTAGACCCGCAGCACTATGCGATCCCACCAGTCAGTGCTTGTTTCCTTGGCCCAGATTCAGTGTTCCGTAGCGTGAGTCTGCCCCATTGCCACCAAAATTGCCAGGTTGTCAGACCCCGCTACTTTCAAAAACACAGTGTCCATGTCCATATCACTGTCGTCACTCTCCTGATAGCGCAGTCATTTCCTGATCACCTTCTTGTGCATATGATGCAGCATAAAGTCCACAACAATGCACAAGGTATTCACAACGGTCATTACTGCAGCGGTTACCTGAGCAGGCTCCATGCTTGCACTGCTATGGCGTCAGCGCAGAAAAAAAAAAAGGTGCGAAAAAACTGTTAGCAGTTGCTTTCACGGTGGGAGGGGCACTGCGGGTTGGGGGGGAAGGGCAGTTAGGGAACGGAGAAAGCTACCCACAATGCATTGTGTGAAATGGTGCCTGCTGGGGACTCTGGGAAAGCTACCCACAGTGCGCCACTCACTATGTTGACGATTTCCACAGTACTGTGGATGAACGCTGCCGACTTGCTGTGGTTTGTGGGGACGCACAAAATCGACCTTATACGGTCTGCTTTAAAAAAAATCGACTGCAAGGCAATTGACCTAACTTTGTAGTGAAGACATACCCTAAGGTCACATTCTGAGGCTTCTTGGATCTAGGGGGCATAATGGACCAGGAATGTGGGAAGTGCTGATTGATTTTCTGTTTTATTTACAAAGCATTACCTTTTCACTAATAAACGTCTCCCTCTAGTGCATTGCATTAGGCACTCTTACTGTTTACAGTGCTTCATTGAAAACTTGGACCACTGTGGAATGTTTTAGTATATTGGAATTGTTCCCAAAGGCATGTTGCCACGTAAGTAAGTACACAGCCTCATAAGGAAATGGGATTTCCCCAGGGATTGACAATGAACCAACACATGTGGCTAACTAACTGAGGCTCTTGTTTCTTTAGGGAAATGCCAGGGCATATCATCCCCAAACCCCTCCTCCCTTCAGGCCTCCACACCCAGCTTCTCAAAAGAATATACTTGTGTGAGCCCTCGCTTTAAATCTCCTAGTGCAAGTAGGCTATTCAGTGACAGGCATCCAAGCAGTCACAAGAGCAGAAGCACAGCACTGCATAGCTTTGTGTATTGGGCATGCATGTTTGACCAGCTGGACCTTGCTGAAAGGAGTGAGCCTTCATGCCTGGTGCACCTTGACTCCCCTCCTAGGGCTTTCCAGGGGGCTGCTTCCTCCTGAACAGGGTCACTGCTGGGGCCATGATGTGAGTTCTTAAGTAAGCATCACTGTGTTACTGACAACCCTATTGTGTCATTGCAAAAGCACTGAAGCTTCCAAATCATACAACTTGTCACATCATTTATTATGACGACCCAAATATAGGACCCCTTGAGTGGGGTTTCTACAGGAGAAAGTCTGAGTTAAAGGATGATACTAGGATACATAAAGTGGCTTATGATGGTAGGGCTTCAAGGTATCCACATGTCATCAGTCAGTCACCATGAGGACATGTCGTCAGTCAGTCAGTCACTAGTCACCATGACGACATGTTAAACCTACCAAAACAAATTGTAAATTTGATGAAAGGTTTAGTAAAGTATTAGACTTACCAATGTGGAGCCATAACATTTGTAAATGCTAGTCCAAAGTTTGGAAACCTTCCCCCTGCTTTATAAGAGTTGAATCTTTCACCTAAAATGAGGAATTCAGAAACCCTGGCAAGTGCAGGAGCCTTTTACATCTGCACTGTGGGTTCATATGTGGCCAGATTAGTGCTGTCTGAAGTCAATATTATTTGAGGGTTGTACACAAGTCAGTGCTCTCCAGTCCATTTCTAACAGATGGATGTTCTGTTAGACAAACCACCCTGCTTACTGACACCACGTGTAGTGGTTTCAACAGGAAGCCGTGGGCTGATTGGGGTGAGAAGACAGCTTCATTCCCCCTACCTGCAATTCAGCTAGATTAAGGGTGAGGCAGTGTATAGGAGCTGGCTGTATCCCCTTTGCAACCTGTAATCAATTGGGGCCTTTGCAAGAGCTCGGCTTCCTGCTGGAAGAAAGACTGGTGCCAGGCAGAGGTGGTACGTTCCAGCATCAGTTAGTTATTTACAAATGCATGCACAGACCTCTTTACTTTGAACAGTAGTGACCAAAACTGCACACAGACAATTCAGTTTGCAGACAACTGAGCTGAGACACTAGTGAGTGAAGTGCTGTTGCCAAGAAACGGCATCTTTTGTTTGCAGCCTTAGTCTACCTCTCTCGCTTTGAGCATACTGGGCCTCTCTCCCTGGAAGCCTTTTAGCCCAGAGTCACTAGCCTTTTACTGCATTGAACTCATCAGTGTATTTGAGGCTGGCCTGCCCATTAGCCTGCCTTTTGTCCAGCTGCTCTGCAACACAAAGGCACCTCAGACAGGTTTGACTCTGCAGTGTCCAGAAGAGCAGACTTCTTCTAATCCCCATCCAGTGGTTGTCTTAGCCAGTCCTCCTGTGGGTCCTGTAGGCCAAACTGAAGCGGTCAATATAACTTGGTTTAATACTGTTAATGCTCAGGCACCTGTAGAGGCCTGAGAGAAGGGCACAATTCTCATAATAAACAATCATTTGCAACCTTATGTATTGTACATAGAGGGGAAAATATATCCCTTTAAGAAACACCATTCAGCTTATGCTGCTCAGAGAAGCACTGTAGGTAGCAGGAAAACAGTTTATTGCCATAGGGCCTGCCTACAGAGCTTGCAGTGGCACAGCTATAATGATGAAGCAGGGCCATTGTAAGATCTCTTGTATAGCCCCTCTATGCTGCCGGAAGAGCACTGGCCCATCAACACAATTAATCCCTCAGCCCCCTCCCCAATGAGTAGTGGTAGCTATGTTGGTGGGAGAAGCTCACCTGCTGACTTAGCATTGTCCTCGCTGCTCTTATATCAGTAACTTATGTCACTTAGGTGTGTTTTTCACACCCTCTGAGCAGCATAAGTGGTAGTGTAGCCATAGCCTAAGTCATCAAGTGAAGACATTTTTTTTTTTACATGGTACCTAACAGGTTACTTGGTTTTTTTTGTTATGAGCTGCACAAAGGAAGTCAGTTGCAGTGCATAAGAAGTTTTACTTGTCCTACAAAACTGAGGAATTTAGATATAGAGTCCTGGGCATCAGCTATGGCCACTTCAGCTATCAACTATTTACTTATACAGAACACTCTTGTAACAGGCCTACATAACCATAGGAAGGCGTATCCTCATGTTAGTATAGGAAGACATTGAACTTTTAAAAACGAAAAGCTAGATGACCGTCACTAGGCTGTAGGCTATAAAGGAGATAAGAGAGAAGTGGCAAATTGCCTGCACATGGGTATGTGAAGGATTCAGAATTTGAACTCTGAGTTTCTACCTGATAGGTGCTAGAGGCAAGAAAGAGCTCTGTGAAAGAGGGTTCAGCCTGTGAACTCTGCAGGTTCCCTAAGCGAAGGCATTGTGTCGACATTTTATCTTCTGGCGTCCATGGCACCCTGGGTCTTTCCAATACCTGGATGCTGACAGCTCCCTGCTCGGTTCTTGCTCCAATGCCCCCTTCCCCCATGGCTAAGAGGGTTAGGACAAGGAAGAACTTCTGTAAGTTAGAGCTTAACTGCATGCCCATAAAAGTCTATGGAAAAACTCCCTTGCATTCAAACAGGAAAACAATCTGTCCCTTAATGTGGACAGTACTCATGAACTTACTTTGAGGCAAGCCATAGTGACCGGGATGACTAGAACCCCTTCAACTTAGCCTCATACCCACAGAGCACTGAAGAGGGATAGCCACAGGACTGGAAGGAATGGGGTACAGGAGAAGGCATGGAGCTGGCACTTTTACCCCCACCCCTCCATCCCAATTCCAGAAGCGCCAGCTCTCCCCAACTGTCTTATAGGCAGGAGAGAGAAGCTGTGCATATAATTATTTTTAAAAAATTGCTTACAGTAAAGCTATGGATTTTATTATTCATTTTCCTTTAGCAGGTTTCATCTAGTTATAGGAGTGACTTGTTCAACCAATGAAAACAATTCTGAAAGCAACTTGTGGTCCTGTTTTTTTCCCCACTAGCACAAGATTCATTCAAGATATTTTACTGGCTTGGGCTAAATTCTAGGACAACAGTATTGAGCATTACACGAGTGACAAAAATTATGCTACTCTGTGTTTCATAAAGAAAGGTTAACATAGTTTTCATGATGAATCCCAGAACAATGCAAATTAAGCTGATGTGATGGGAGTGCCCTGGATTCATTAAATGAAACCCAAATACAAACAGGTCCCAACCCTAATCCCCTTATCTTTTGCCCTTTGCATTGGTTGCTGGATGAGATGAGAGTTTGTTGGGGAGAATCTCAGTCCTTGCAGCATTGTCTGGTGTCCTCCTGCTGGTCAGGACTCCTCTGCTAGCACTAGGCTGCTCCTTCATCCTAAGCCTTCTCCTTGGGCTTGTATGCCCACATTTAGACTGCTCCCCACAGAAGCAGCATAATCATCTATATTCAGGCCTCACCTGTGTGGCGCTCTCCTTTTTTGGCCATCCCTCTGACAACCAGGTGTCCTGCAGCAAATCCCCTGTCCCTGCTGAGCTTCTGCACTGGAGTGACCATAGACTATTAGGGTTGGAAGAAACCTCAGGAGGTCATCTAGTCCCACCCCCCTGCTCAGTGGGATCAATGCCAACTAAATCATCCCAGCCAGGGCTTTGTCAAGCCAGGCCTTAAAAAACCTCTAAGGAAGGAGATTCCACCACCTTCCTGGATAACCCATTCGACAGCTTCACCACACTCCTAGTAAAATAGTATTTCCTAATACAGGAACTCCTCACTTAACATTGCAGTTATGTTCCTGAAAAAAAATGTGAATACAATTTCCCCATAAGAATTAATGTAAATGACACAGACATATACACCTCAACGCCACTAGTACACAGTGATGATGCTTGTGAAGCTTGGGTGAGGTGGAGGAGTCAGAGGGTGGAATATTTTCCAGGGAATGCCTTACTGCTAAATGGACTGAGCTCTCAAGGGTTAACGCACACTCTGCAGCAGAAAAGGAGGACACACACACCCCACCCCCCCGTGTGTAAGATAGAGAGATTCCCCTTTAGACTCTTAAGTACACTGCCTTGCTAATTAGATAATCTTGCAGAAACCAGAGAACTTGCAGAAAGCTCCCTCCATCGCGTGTTCCCCTGCTCTATGGAAGATGGGATATGTACAGTGTAGGAGTATGGGGAAAGGGGATAGCCTGACAGCCCCCCCTCCTCTCTTTCCCTCCCCCACCCAGCAAGCAGGAGTCTTGGAGAGCAGCTCCAAGGCAGAAGGCAGGAGCAGCACATGGTAGTGGGGGGAAGGACAGCTGAACTTCCCACAATTGATAGCCTGCTAGGCAGCTACTGAACAGGGAATTTAGGGGAGCAGGGAGCTGATAGGGGAGTTGCCAGTCCACCCTGGTTCCACGCCCCCACCAGCTAGCTGCAATGGGGTGCTCTTCCTGCAAGCAGCGAACAAAGCAAGCAGCTGTCAAACAACATTACAATTTTAAAGGAGCATGTTCCCTAATTGATCAGCAATATATCAACGTTAACCAGGAGGACTTTAAGGGAGGTGCTCCTATATTCAGCTTAGACCTCCCCTAGTGCAACTTGAGACCATTGTTCTGTTATCTCCCACCAGAGCAAGGCGGGATTGTCTTATTGTTATTTTATACTGTACTACTTTAGACAAAAAATATGCTACTTTCTGAGCTGCCTTTGCAATGGTGAGTGATTGAACTGTGGGCTGTGAAATGTAAGGAAATAGTGTATTTCATATAGAAACTATGAAGTCAGAGCAAACAGTAAACATTTTTTCCTCCAAATGAAGAACATCCTCTCTCCCTGGTTTTTCTTTCCTATAACAAAGACATGTATTGTCTGTGGGTTGGTCACCTCAAAGTCAATGACAAACACCACAAAATGAAGAAACAGCACAGAAACTACAATATAAATCATTGAAAAGTCTGGTTCTGCAAAGACCCAGCCTTTTGAAATTATGCTCTGAGTAGTGGGCCATTGTGTACCGATCACCTGTTACATGAGGCCAAGATAAAAGCCTAAGGTGTATAAAGAAAAGACTAAACTACTCACGGTGGTTGTGGTTCTGAATCTGAGACAGTTATGAACTGGGTTTCAAGGACTGACACCTACCAGAGCCAGAGGTTGAATGAGGGTGACCTCTTGTAAGCTTTTTGGCAAGTGTGTAGATTCTTTTATTGTTTTGAATATGTTTTGTCTGTAATGATTTCACCAGAATAAATTCATTTACTTAGGAAGAGTTTTGTAGTAACTTATGACCATGGGGCATTATGCTTTGAAGAGAAAGCATAGCACAAACGCTGGGCTGTTTAGGCACTCTCGCTTGCTAGAAATATCACAATGGAGACAGGGAACTGTGCAGCCTGGAAAAACACTGAACAGGAGAGAGAGGGAGACATCCAAGGAGCTGGGAGCCCAGTGTCTCCTCAGTGAACCATAGAGGGGGTAATACAGGTGCAGCTGCCCTGAACGATGACTGTGCTGTGTGATGATTTTAGGAAATTACTGACTCTTTAAGGGAGATGATACTGAAAGATTTGAGTAACCGCATTAGTCTGTATCAGTAAAAACAACATCTCTAAGGTGCCACAAGGATTCTAAAAGAGTAATTCGACTGTACGCAGTGGGCTTTGGATGAGGGCCTAAGCACATAGAAATATTAAAGGAACAAAACTGCATCTGTTCTAGAAGAGTCAGCTCCTGCAACTATTTTAAAACATGCTTACCTGTAAGCATGTGTCAGTATTCTTACTTATGTCAGTGGGATTATTTGTAAAGTTCAGGATGGGCAAAAATCTTGACAGGATAGGGGCCATAGTTTACAAAGAGTGTAAGGATCATTTTTAGGTAGTTTATGGTAGATACATTTCTTGTGCACTCTTTTTATTGTCTCTCCCAGTACCTACCCCAAATAAATTTATCAAATACAGTTGGAGAGAGGACACCATCAACAATTCGTGAAAGAAAAAACATTCTTTTCATATTTCATTCATGTTTGGGGAACGTATTTCTGATTAGTTTGCTGCTGTTACTAAAAAGTGAAAGTCATAAGTCGTCTTTGACAGCTGTTTTTCAGAATGAATGAGCAACTCTTTATTTCTAAAACTTTCAGCTAAGTGGTTAGCATGCACAAGTATACGTTGTATTTGGTCTTCTTAATATGTCATTTCTACTGACGTTCATACTGGATACAATCCTAAGGAGCATCAGGTGAGATTTCTAAATATAAAAGAAACTCTGGATTTGTAAGTAAAATATGCATTACCTTTCTCTCTTATTTGAACAAAGTCATCATGACTTCTCCAGTCAAATATTCATAGTAAAATGACTATTGAGAAAAGTGACTGATTATATAAATATAAAATGAATATAAATATGCAATGAAAAGTATACTGATTATATAATTTAAAGCCTTCCAAACTTTGCAAAGGGCAGAAAAGTAGTAGTTGTCAACAAACTGTTAAGAAAAGTTGAGAGATTTTCGCACAACTCAAGGCAATTTGAGATTGCATCCATGTCTCTGCATGCATTTTGTTTTTTTAATTTGAGCCATTGTTTTCTAGCATTAGAGCATGGGAATTCTAGTGCTGGCTAATCATGTGTGTAGGTAAGAGCAGGAAAAACCATGAACTTAATATCCTTGTGCCTCAGTTTACACATTTGTAAAATGGGCATAAATAATATTCTTGGACCGACAAAGGAACAGAACTTCAGACTCAAAGACCCCGATGCTGCTCTCTCTTTTAAATTGAGTGTGCTTCGGTTTAAGCACTTCCATGGCAGTATGAGCCAAGAAGGAAAGCAGAGTCCCAACTCAGGCCGTCATAGAGTAGCACTTGCCTCGAACTCCCCTCAGAAATGTATCAGAGCTATTGACACGCTCTAAGTATGGATAAAAACAACAAGGAGTTCTTGTGGTACTTTAGAGACTAACAAATTTATGTTCTTGTGGTACTTTAGAGACTAACTAACTTTTATGGAGTAGAACCCACTTCATCAGATGCATCTTACCCAAATAAATTTGTTAGTCTCTAAGATGCCACAAGGACACCTTGTTGTTTTTGCTGATACAGACTAATATAGCTACCCCTCTGAAATCTAAGCATGGACGTTACATGTTCCCTGCATGCTGCTTTCTGCACTATGTTAAGCTTCCAAGTGGTGGCCAATCATCATCCTGTGCAGAGAACTCTACAGGAATCTCATCTAGCACTGGCAAAGCCATGGACGATACTAGCAAGATCCACCCAGGAAAGAAACATTAAATTAGATGCAGATGAAAAAAATGGCTTATCTGGCTGCATCTGCTATTTGAATTTCCACCAGCAGCTGTGAGTCTTATAGAATTCCAGGGTCATGAAACTGAGTCACACCTGGTAGTGTCACCTCTTCAGATAGGGAAGCAAGTATCATTCTTGTCAGTTTTCCCCTTAACCGGTAGCACTGAGAAATGGAGACATGATATTTCTAAACAAAGTAACACCTACCCACTGAGTAACAGCTGAGTAAAGGAGTCAAGATTTGGCCCATGGAGATTTGCTTGTTCTCAGCAGATTTCAGTATGTGAACCAATTCAATCTTGCATTCAGTCAGTACTAAGGCCTTAGGATTTGGCCTGTTTAAGAAAGAGTACTAGCTTCAGTATAGTTAAAGAAGAGATGGTCTTACTCATCAAATAGCGACTTTTCTACATTATAAACAATCATTCTTTGCCTCCTGAAATTTTCAGTGTTCTGTTTCTAAATATTAGCTAATTTTAAGGTGTTAAAGCTGAATAAACATTTTAAACTAGCAAGCTCATTAAATGCAAGTATGATATGCTAATCTAGAATTAGCTTTTTTCGGAATAGCATAGCTAGCATCAGAAAAGTTACATCTGTAAATACATGTAAACTATGGAAATTACAATACAAAATAGAGGAAGAATCTGTAGGTTTGATAGGGTGGGGAAAGACCCACAAGACCAATGGTCATAGAGAATACTTTCAAGCATGGAAAAACTGAGAGGCTTGTGGGATATGTTTTGATTGTGTAACAAAGATAGAAATTGCTAATGACATCTCTTAGTGGAATTGAAAAACTACCATCAGTTCTTATTAAAGTTGACCCAGGGTTTGCTATTTCTACTTTTTTATGAATGGGTATAACAAATCATTCTTTCTATTTACAAAACACTAAAGAAAAATATACTATAACTAATATGTATGTTAATCATTTCAAGTTAAGATGTTTGTAAATGTATGATTTTGTTGGACTTAGCATAAATGTGTTGATTGAGCTAAATACGAAATGCACAGTAACAGAGGAGACTTAACTGTAAAAGAAGCCTTTACTGGAGATTTTTATTTCTTTGCATTATTCTTAGTTTCTTGATGGCCATTACAATTGGGGCTAGCTAGTTTGTGCACTTGACTGTGTCCAGCATTAAAAATTTTTACCTGAGAATAGTTCTTAGAACCATAGAAAATGGTTCATCATTGTGTATGACAATTATCTTCTTTCAGAGAAATGGGATTTTAGAAGAGTTATAGTCAGTTAGGTGTAGAGACCATTTTAAAGGAAAGAGATTTCTTTCACCTACACTGGAAACAAAAAGGAGATGTGACAAAAATTTTCAATACTTGAGGAGAAGAGGAAATGGGCTGGAGATTGGATGAGGGAGGAGAGGGAAAATCCATTAGGGGTTTTAAAGAACTGAGGTGAAATGGAGAAAGACCCAGTGAAGAATCTTGAGGATTGATGGATGGTGTTTGCACTTCCAGGTACAAATAAAGAGAGGTCACCATATTTACACTTGTAGAGTAGAGATTTAGAGCTAAAAAACACAACAACATTTTCCCTAAAACTTTGTGCGACAACAGTAACACTAATGAAATTACATGGAGTGTAGGGCAGGGCAGAATATAGCACAAAGGTGTCAGTTAACTATAATCATCTATACGAAATTATTCACTATAATTATCTATACCATCGGTAACAGCTGCTCTGTGATTGGCTCCAGTGGGCCGGGGTCTGTAGTGGGGTCCTGGAGCAAAACAAAGGGGGACGGTGTTTAAGTTCGTGTTGTGAGCGGCAACAATAGCCCCTCCGAGACAAGGACCTTCAGCGTCATTTGCCTTGGTCCCATCGTTGTTCGCTCCTCGAGGCGGAGCGGTGCTGGAAGTCTTGGTCAGAAGGAATCCAGCCAGACAATCTGGTGGGAGTCAATGGTGAGCCACGTGGACTTTGCACAGAATGGTTGTTGAGCGGCGAATGGGATTGGGAATGTTCCCTAGACCGAGACCTATACCGAGTCAGGGGTGACTCCAGAGATCCCAGCAGCAGCTTGTCTCTGGAGCACGGGGCCAACATTAGCGGTGCTCCTGGTACCGGTGCATGGACATAACATCCTGGGCTGCCTGCAGGACCTCCGGCATCCAGACATCCAGGGAAACTTGCTCTGAATTGGATGGGCTACTGCACTCAACTCGAGTTGGAGGCTTAGAGGCCGGTGGGGATCTAGAGGCTGCCCAACATGGGTCTTGCCTCTGCCCCAGATTTACTTCAGTGCCATGGTGAAGAAGGCTTCTTGAAGTGCACCATGGAAGGAGAGGGGTGCCAATAGTAGATGGCGCTTAGAGGTTGCTGCGCACTGACACCGTGGTGCCCAGTGGTGACTTGGAGCGGTGCACCAGAGTCGGCGTCAATGCTAACTCCATCAGAATAGCCCAGAGCTTAATATCGCTCTCTCTCTTGGTCTGAGGCTTAAATGACTTGCAAATCTTGCAGTGATCGCTAAGATGGGTTTCACCCAAACAGCCCCCGTGCGGATCACTCACCGGTAGTAGTCAACTACAAGTGTTGTATGACTTAAAACCCAAGGCGCGAGGCACGCTGTGGCCTGGGTGCACTAGCTAAACTAAACTAAACTAAACTAATCAAACTTACTAACTAGAGGTACCATACACTGAATGAACAGGCAGTTCAGGGGATGAGCTACAGCAAAGCTGGAGCAGAGCAATTCCAAAGCACTTTCACTGGTGGCAAGAAGAAACTGAGTGTGAGGGGAGCTAACAGCACACCTAATACCGTGCCACGAAGGGTGCAACTCCAGGGGTCACTAGAGGCGCTCCCCTACAGGTCCTGCTATGGGAACAAATTCTGACACCAGTGCATGTGGCGAGCACACACCCCTATTGTGGAATACCCATGAGCAATCACTTGAAGAACAACAAACATGATTTTGCTCTCAATTTGATACCATTGCAGAAATCTAGGTATTTATATGAAGTATCTGCTCAAGGAATATTTAAAGGATAGATTTTTTGCAACAGTCTGCACTAAAAAAACTAAATGAATTCAACATTATTTTGATTCACATTTACAAAAATGTATTCACAGGTGGGTAGCATAAACGGCATGTGTATCAATGAGTTTTTACAGCTAGATAGTAGAATAGAATTCTCAGCTTATTCTTAACTACAGAGTTGCAACTAACCAGAGCAATAATTTACACTTAGAAAATTCTTCTGATACACAGTTTATCTCGTTTTAGACTGCACAGAGTTTAAGCTCCATTATCATCAATCTGTTTGAGTTGCATTGAAGGAGACTGAGTATAAGACAAAAAAGAATATATACCTATGGGTGAAATCCCGGCCCCACTGAAGATATGGAAAGATTCATGCAATCAGTCTTCACCCTGGGTCTCTTGGTGTTTCCTCTTTAAAATACATTGTCTATTTAAATCCACTCTACTGCTTTCCTCACCGGGGAGTCTGTGTTTTAAAACATGTCAACTAGGATGCTCAAAAGGGGTCAACATTAGTCTATCTCTACGCCTACTGAAGTCAAAGCCAAACTGACTCAGTAGATGCCGAGTTGAGCCAGTAACCCCTCCTGTCACTTATAAGATGTAGCTAGAACCGTGTTATCCTGAAATGGAAATAATTTATTGTTAGCAATAACCACCTCACTAAGGAGACACTTTCAAACAGAGAGCTTATAAAACCAAGATCCGATCATTTGACACACAGACAAATAAGCCAAACCAAACAATCAACAGAGTTGCAAGATTACCATCAGCTGAACTCATTGAGAACTGCCTGGTGTTAACTACGTCAGCATTTAAAAATATTTACCAAGGGAGTGTTGCATGGAGAGATAACTACAGTTCTAGTTATAGTTCAGACAAGCAGAAGGAAGCCCTCTAGCTACAAAAACCCACCTAGAATAACTCCAGGATTATGAGGATTTGATAACTTGTCATGTCATTAAACAGGAAATGTCTAATAATCTTGTTAAGAACACACACACACACACTTTTGCACAGTTATTATAAATAGCTGCTTCTACTGAAGTAAATGAGAGGATTAAAATGGGTCAAAGCTTTACTCTTATTTTGGTCTCCTATAGCAGTCTGCTCTGAGACTTCACCAATCTCTCATTAGCCTCCTTTTTTTAATTTATAATTTTACTTTTTCCTTGGGCCATATGTGTGTATATATATATGTGTGTATATATATATATATATATATATATGCCATTGGTGGCTTTGCAATCTTCTTTGTCTTGGCTAAGGATACTAGATCTTGAAAGGTTTTTTTTTTTCCTAGCCTCAAAAAAGGATTTTCTCATTTAAAAAGAATGATTTTCAGTCCATGTCTTATTTAAGTTTAGATCTACTTTTCAAACGTAGTGAGTGTGAATTTGATTAATACTTACTCCTTTTTTCTAAAAGAGGTACAGTGTCAGTGTTCCAGACATGGAGCCTTCCTGACCCTCTTTTATATCCCCCCTAAAGTTTCATTTTTTCTACAATGTCTACATGAAGATGGCCAAGCCTGTTTCATCAATTTATCTCGAGAGTGACCAGTTCATTTTTGTTGATGGAAAGGATCAAGTATTGGGAGATACATGGATGCATATGAAGCTGAGAAATGAGTGTGGGGGAAAACCAAGGAGGAATTTGAAGCTAAGCTTAGGCCTGGTCTACACTACAGTGGTGCTCCTGCTGATGTAAGTCACCTACTATGTTGACTTCATAACTCCACCTCTGCGGAGGCATAATACTTAGGTCAGAGCTGGGCAAGCTACAGCCTGCGGGCCACATCCGGCCTGCGGAACCAGCCTGCCCAGTCCTTGAGCTCCTGGCTGGGGAAGCTATCTCCTGGTTCCTTCCCTGCTGTTCTCCCTCCCCTACAACCTCAGCTCATTGTGCTGCTGGCACTCTGGGCACCAGGGCTGCGAGCTCCTGCCAGGCAACGTGGCTGCCAGTCCTGGTGCTCTGAATAGCATGATAAGGGGGTGGGAAGTGTGTGTGTGCCTGGCCCTCCATACAGTTTCAGAACCCCGATGTGGCCCTCAGGCTAAAAGATTTGCCCACCCCTGGCTTAGGTTGATGTTATTAAGGCAAAAGTGTGTCTGTGTAGATACTGCATTACTTACATCCCCTATTGGCTGTCAGCCTAATGTGGGGCTCACAGCTGGAAACCTTCCTCCACCCCCGAGGCGTGGGGCTCCAGCTGTCAGTGCCTCACAGTGCCCCACTCCAGTCAGTGGAAGTGCTCCTGGTAAGGATGCACACTGCAGTGGCTGTATGTCGACTTAAGTCAACTTCAGTTTGTAGTGTAGACAAGGCTTTAGTTTCAATACTGGTAAACAAAACTAGATCTGTTTTAAGGCTGCCTGGTACCCTTGCTGGCATAGAGTTTTGGAGAGAAGTTTCCCTGCCCATCTCAGTCTAATATTACAGATTCTCAGCCCTTGAATGATGATGATCTTCTCTTAATGAAGAAAGTACAAAAAGTTGGAGAGGGAATTTTTTTATGCCATAATAATGTTAAAGCATTTATTAAAAAGATTTTTTTCCTATGGGATGTTCAGTGGACAAGGACTATTCAAAACACTTAAACGAAATTCATACCTGATATAACACCAGTGGGTTTTGTGCACCAAGAATAAAATTTCAGTGATTAGTATTGTGGGAGCAGTGCCTCAAATTCTGCAAATTTGGATCTTATTTGTAAGTCACTGAAATAAATTCACCTAACTTGACTCCACATGCCTGCATTTATTTATTTTATATAATTAGACCTGACTTCCAGTCACTATATATATTATGGCTATAGTAATATATTCATAACAATTGGCAACAACTCTGGTGAACCAACCTCTCACATTCTTTGTGCTCTCTGCATTTTCATCATAAATCCAACTGTGCACATTAGGCTGCTGCAAAATAATAAGCTTAACAAATGCAGATGAATGTCACTCTTCTTAGCTATCAAACACTGTATTTACAGGATTCACTGGTGCTGGTGAAGTAGAAGTTAATCTGCAGAACAAAATTACTGCCTCAGAATCTTATTCTGGGTATTTTTTTTAAAAAAAGCCCAAGGGCAGAATGCCATGCATCACATGGAGGGAGAGAGAAAAGAGAGCACTTCAAAATCAGTTGCTATTAGAAAGAGCAAAGCGAGCGAGCGAGAGAGAGAGCGAGCCAGCCAACCAGCTAAAGCAGTATTATGTTGTGTACATATAAGGAACAAAATGCTAGATTGGGGTGTTGCCTTAATGTGGCAACAAATGACATAACTGTTACACAACCTAAACCCATAAACCCTTTAAACCCTTTTAACACACAATTTAACAATTGAAATTGTGTGTGTGTTAATTGTGTGAAATTGTGATTAGCTCTATTTTGAAGTACTTTCTTAGATCCCTCCAGCTATAAAGTAATGTTCTTTAGTTACTATGATCTAAGTGAGGCTCAGAGACAGAGTAAAAATGAAAAAAGACCTCTAACTAGTCTTTCTAAACATAAAAATGTTCCAAGGCTAGAGGTAAGTAATAGGTCCCATAAGAAGGAGGGGAATCTGCCATTTCCTGGAGATATGTAGCACTCATCTGTAGTCTGTAGGGTCATGAACAAAGAGACTTTAAAGCAAATACTTTTTTGTATCAAAGGAAGCTCCTGTTGGGCCAGGACTGAAAATTGCCCAACTTGTGTATTCAGCTGGGGTAATTTGGAGGTGGAGAAAGTCCATGTTTTGAGGTCATCATCATCATGTTTCTATTATGCCTATGGTGTTTAGGGTAGTGTCGAAGCTCCTCCAATCCTGTCTGTTTCTGCAAGTCTTTCAATGGTTCCCTAGCTGTGCCCCAGATTTTTCAACTCTGCTTCCACAGCTCTTCACCATGTTGTTTTTGGGCATCCTCATTTTTGCTTGCCTTCAGGTGTCCATTTTATTGTTACTGCCATGGAATCAGTTTCCATCTGAGGCACATGACCAATTCATCTTCAGCACCTCCTGACAACGATGGTGCTCAGATCCTTTTGTCTGCACTGTGTCAATAGATCTTGGTTTGAGATTGTTCTGGGACAAAAAATACAGAGGATTTTTCTGAGTCAGGCTGTATGGAATGACGACAATTTGGACATGTCATACTTTCTCATTCTCCAACATTCTGCATTACAAAGTAATCTTGAAAATACACAGCTCTGATAAATCTTGAATTTGATTTTGGTGCTGTATTTTGATGATTTCTGAACTGTATTTAAGCTCTGGAAGGTTTGCCTGGCATTACTGATTTTGTTCTGGATGTCCTGGCTTATTCCACCATCCTGGCTGATGATGCTGCCCAAGTATGTGAATGTTTCTACATCGGTGAGAACATAATCCTCTACACCGCAAGCATCTGCATCCTCTGTTTGTGTTGCCAGATTATCAGTATAACAATGTTTGTCCTCTCTCACAAGGCATTTGACCTCCCGGATGTGCCTTGCTATACTGATCATGGTATTTGTCCTTTAGCTTCTGGGATTGTGTGTCAAACTTTTTTCTTCAGGGCTCAGTCTGGTTTCTATGGCATTCCATGTGCTGGGTGTAATCCTTCCTTCAGTCTCTTCTGCCTATAGTCTAGACAGGCTTCACTGCTCTGTTTATAAATTGCTGTTACTTCATCTCACTTCCTCATCTGCATTCCCCTTTTCTTCATCAAGGTCTGCAAGTGCTTGAAACCTCTTCTTTAACTGCAAAACAAAGGCCTTCTGTATTTCAAGGGACTTTAGCTTGTCAATATCATAATGCAAGAGTAGGCAACCTATGGCACAGGTGCCAAAGGTGGCACACAAATTGATTTTCAGTGACACTCACACTGCCTGGGTCCTGGCCAGTCTGGGGTGCTCTGCATTTTAATTTAATTTTAAATGAAGCTGCTTAAACATTTTAAAAACCTTATTTACTTTACATACAATAGTTTAGTTCTATATTATAGACTTATAGAAAGAGACCTTCTAAAAACATTAACATTTACTAAGGGCACGTGAAACCTTAAATTAGAGTGAATAAATGAAGACTCGGCACACCACTTCTGAAAGGCTGCTGACCCCTGTTAATGTCTATGTCCCTTGTTTGGTGGACTCACGCTTCTCAGTTTTAGCTTGACAAGGTGATTGTCACTTGCACGTGTTTGGTGGTAGGAGGAGGAAACATTTTCCTAGAATGTTGGTTGATTTTAAATGGCCTTTTTTTAAAAAAAAAGTTGGTAGTGGTTTGGGAATGTTAGACTATGTTTTTTCAGAGACCAATGAATGAACAGTTGAGTTACCTTTATTTGTCATAGGTACCTGTGCAATTTATCACATGGATATTATCTGCATAACATGTGTTTGGTTTATATACATACACACAGAACAGTATACGTTGGGTTCATTGTTGGATCAGATTCCAGGGAAGGTTTCAGTCACATAAAGAATAAATACTACTCCCTATAACCTGATGGGATGTATATGGAAGTCTCTTACCCACTTACTAATGAGACCTAACTGCATAGCAAGATCAGACTTAAGCCTGCATCCTGCAAAGGGTGCCACACGGACATGAGGGCCAGCTCAGGCCACGTCCTTTGCACTACTGAAGAGTGAATTGTCCTGGCTGCAGAGCACAATAAGTCAGTCAAGGCTCAAACTTGGTAAGCTTAGAACATTTATCTACAATGTGAGCTTTGTTCAACAAGCATATTTCCCCAAGCTTACATCACAGCTAATCCTAAATATATTAGAGGTAATTTTCCACATTTTCAACTCTGAGAATACTGTCACTTTTTAGTTCTGCAGATACAGTAGCTTGTAAAGTGTCCAGTAATAGCATATAACATTAAGATCATAACATGGCCTTTAGCTTGAGTGCAAACTCAAAGTCTGCTGCTAATTTTTTGACATTTGCTAGAAAATAACGAGTATTTTTTTAATTGTAAGTTTCAATAAGACAGCATGATAGCAGCAGGACAAGACAGCAGCTAGTTGTTTCTAGTTAACTGCTAACATACAAAAGCTCCTCTACCCTGCACCACTTGTAGTCAGTTACAAAATGAATCTGAAATGCTACCAAATTAGAATTTTCTTCTCATTCACATCAGTTTTAGAACTCTTTGCCCAGAGGTACATGAATTCATAAGGTGAACAGCAATGGAGAATCAGGCCTGGTGCTTTTTTGGAGGTGTGTTTATATCTTAGAAATTTATTCCAGATGTGCCTGAACTCTTACTGCTGAGATTAAGGTTGGGGTGGGGAGAAATCTTCTATTTTTAGAAATTGTGTTTTCTGAAACAGATCTTTGTTCTTTTCACATATGTACTTACAGGCTTTTGTCTTATGTGGCATTGCTTCACTTTTTACTCCCAAATCTGTCTGCAAGTGGAATGAGTATCATATTTTAATGTTCTCAGGCTGGTGCAGCTTAGTCAGAGACTCCTGTCAGGAGTTCAGAAGATTGCTGTATCTGTCTTACAATTCTAGCAACAAAACACTGAACTTTTAAAAAGTGTTCATGCAAGACAGCTCACTTGCTCTGAGAATGAAATTAAACTGTAATGACAGTTGTTAATTTGAGTAATTTTTCCTATCCTAGCACTCCACATTTAGTCCTGACCAAGATGCCTCAATTTACAAGCCCTAGGGATTTTTCTTATCACCAGTACTGAACCAAGCGGGGAAACAGAGGTTAATTGCACACCTTCTTATCCCACTCCGGAGTTTGGAGCTGAGAGGAGAATTTGCCTCAAAAATAATTTATTAGATTAATTTATCTCTGTTGAAAAAATGTTGAAGCATTTGCCAACTTCATAGAAGATTGAAACACTATCACTGTACAATTTGAAAAGCAGAAAATGTTTATTTTACTAGCTAAATATAGTGAGCCTTTCTTTTTACATGTGATGTGGCTCATTCCCTTAGGGGGATAGGAAGGCATGCTAATTGGCAGGTGACCTTCATCTTGAGCCTTAAAGATGAAAGCTGAAGGTTCCAGTTGGTCAGGTTTAATGCCTGGTTTTCAGGTTTAGAGCCTTTAGGAAGAACTTGGGTCAGATTTTCAAGTTCTTCTCTGCAACCATAAAGGAGGCTAGAAACTTTTGTTTTAAAAATGAAAATTGTGAGTCTCACACAATCACGTCTCTCCAAGCTAGTGCTTTAAGTAAAACACTGAATATCATGAGACATGATAAAATTGAAAGAGTTGGCAACATTCCTCTCCATTGCACCAATAAACCCTCTTGTGATGGGGCACCCTCCCCACATTGGGCTCTAAGGTGTTAATAGAGCCCTAGGAAGGCTGCGCAGGAGGCAGGCCATTAGAGAAGGGCTGTACGGAGCAGCCAGTCAGGCCCATATAAGAAGGGAGCTGCAGGACAGAAGAGGTTAGTTCTCTGCCGGGAGCCCAGGGAGAAAAGACTGTCTCTGGAGGACTGAAAGAACTGTCAGCATCCTGGACAGAGCAGTGCTGTTAGCAGGGAGTGGGGGAGTGAGATGCAGCTGGCTGGCTGTTGGGATTTGCAGGCAGATGCCCTGTGACAAGGGTGAAGAGGATGCTAGGAGGAGGAAGTGGCCAAAGAATTTGATGCAGTAGCCACTAAGGAAAGTAGCTGAACAGCAGACTTCAGGTCCCCTGGAAGGAGGGAGTGCAGTGTATGCCATGTCCAGAGGTGCTGCAGTGGTGAGTCACACCCTGTAAAATCTGTGTGTGTCTCACCTTGACTATTCAGCCTCCTCCTTTTCTTAACTCAGACTAGAGAGTGGAGATGTGGGAAACTATCCAAAATGCTACAGCTTCTCTAGTCTATTTAAAATGCAGCTTCTCCATACATATGCATCTCTTCCAACACTCTGACCATCCTCAACTTCCTTTAGTAATGTTCACCTCTAACAACAGATGACATTTAACCAGACATATGGTCCTTGACTTTATCATCAAGGCTCTACTGAGCTCCACTTCCATCTACATCTCTCCCCAAACCCTCAAGGGCTTTTCTGTTGGTCAATTTCCATTGCTTAATGCTCCTTTTGCCTCCTCCAAGTCATGTGCCTCTTTAGTGCTAGATAGTGCACCTGGAAAATCGTCTTACTTCCTACGCACTGAGCAATGCAACTCACTCTTCTCATCCAAACATACTTCTTTTGTTCATTTAGGAACATTGCCGTCATCTTGTGTGTGTGTGTAAAGTGTGATACACGCTGATAGCACAGTATAAATAAATCAATGACAGGTTGAAATGAGTAATTATTCTATACTGGTAAAGTACAGCACATATTTATAGTACTTCATATATGATTGAACAACAATGTTCAATAGTACTGCAGGAGCATTCCAGACGTTCAAGGTTATATATTTATTGTGTCTATATTCCTCAACAAGCTGAGACTGAAACTGTCATATCTGATTTAGTCCAGTCCTCAAGACTAGTCATGAAAAGAAGTCTGAAAATCCAGAGAATGAGTTTGAGACTATGCCCTAGAATGTGCTAATTGCATGGATTCAAGATCTTGTCCAGACCCTCAGACAGCTGGTTTATTGTCTCCCATCGAAAACAAACAGAGAGCAAAAAGGAGAACATGTTGCAGAAATGGCATTGTTGCTTCAAATGAATATTCCAGATATCACAATAATGGACAAAAGATCCCTTCCACTGAAGTTCCACTGTATGGCAACAAGCTTTCCTATTGACATGCTCTGGTCTAAGCAAAGCAGCAAACTGAGTTTGGGATTATTTATCATTTCACTGCCTAGGTGACCCCTGCAGAGTACAAACTTGAAAAACTGGTTTGCCCTGAGCAGCAGCTGCTATCGATTTGAGGACTGACCATGTAAATGACAAAGTTTCACATCTATTGTTAGCCCTGTGCCAGCACCCGTCTGGAATTCTAGTTCAAGATGGAGGTCAACAGACAGTAGGAAAGTAAAAATCAGCCTTCCATCAAAATGGAGTTTTCAGTCTGAAACGGATGCATACACAGAGTCCATAATCAAATGTAATACAAGTAATGGCATACTTCCAATACTGAAAATTCTAGGGGTGATTGTTCTAGAAAACAATAGATTCATCCCAAAATGAGGTCAAGAACCCATGAGTTGAGATTTTACTATTCCTTCCTATTGCACCTTGGGTTTAAATAATTGGGGGGCATGCTGATCTGTTCGAGGGATAAATGAAGCAGATAAGAGGTAAGTGGCTGCTAACTGATCAGTAAAACAAATTAAATAATACGGAGAAAGAAACAAGTACCAGTAAATAACTAGGTCCAGAGTAAAATTCTTCTCATCAGTTGGTTTCAGAAATAGCCGTATAGAAATGTATGGATAATAGACTATAAATCCAAAAGGGATCGAGTACTGATGAATACTGAAATTGCCCAGTCCAGAGGGGACGTTAAACACAGTCCACATTTATTAAGCACTATGCAGCTTTAAAATGCTATATATTTAACATAGAATAATAAAAAGTTGAGAAAAAATTTCCTTTGTAAAAGGAAATGTGTGTAATTCAGGATGGATCAATATTATCTAGAGCAAATTAAAAAGCACACATGGTATGAAGTTATATATGATTTAAGTACAAGATTTGTTTTCCAGTAGAATACGACATCTGTTAAAAACAGATGAATCCACATTTGTATGCTATTGTAATAACTTAATACATTATAACAAGAGACCATTCAAGACAACTTTCACTTTTGCATGCTACAGGCTTTACAATGCCCTTTCACATAGGCAGAAATTAAAAGATTCTTAACTAGAATTCTTCACATTTTAAAAAATCTTTTCCAACTTTCCTACTCGGTTGCTTGCAGTGGACTTTACATGGCTGATCAGGTCTGTATGTAGCTGGAAAAAAATGTTAGGTTATTTCTGTCAATGTGAATTAAAATGAAGATGATGAAGCTCTTAGGAACAGAGATATTGTCAAGTCATTAGCACAGATGACTGTTGGGAGCAGGCAGCCATCAGTATAGGTCTCTCTCACTGGAGACAGTCAGATATAAAACACCATTTTTATAAGTCTTAAATTTTGCTCAAATAAAACATACATGATTTCATTAGCATTGTTCTTTTAACAACATATTTCTGTGATAGTTATATATCATGTGATAAAACAGGTTACCTGAAAAATGATATTAAGAAAAAGTTCATTCTACTTATATGAGGGAAACAATGACACATTGTTTTCTACAAATGGCTATGACTGGTGAGGGTCAAAGGATGCCTGGCACCAAAAGTCTGAACTCACCTCTAGCAAAAGATGATATTTAACCAGTCACATTTATAAAGTCAAGACCAGGACTCCTGTAAAACATAAGCCTGATTCAGAAAAATAGGTAAATTACACCTGGTGCTCCTGGCTCCCTGCACAAAGCCCAAGTGACTGGACAGAAATGTCAGAGATGCAACTAGTGTTGGGGATAGTTTAGATGTTAGGGGAGGGGTAAAAAATGACACCAAAATTGAAAGTTTAAGTGTTTGGAAAGTTAATGGAATTAACAATTGTGACTGGGAATGTGGGGCGATCTAATAGAGCACTGGCCTTTACAGTGTCTGGATGCATCCCACTCTGCCTGTCACAGATCTGAGGCCATTTCAGACTGGGAGCTATAGTTGCATGTCACTTGTTTGCTCCTAGTCAGGTGCCCTACAGGAAACTGTATGTAGGACTTCCTACATCTTAGGATGGGGAACCGAGAAGATTCTCTACACCAGTCAGGTGGAAAACCTTGAGAGAGAAACACCTGCAGGAGAACAGCTGGGGGAAATGTCAGCCTTGGAAGAAGGGCTGTAAGGACAGTGAAGCCCTGGAAACAAATGCTAAGAGCTGAGGAGCGGTCAGACTGTTCTGTATTGTGGTGTTCTCAGTATTTCCAGTAAAGAACTCCCAATGAAGAAAACTGAAGCTGTGTCATCGTTTGGAGTGTGAGTTCGCTTTCCCCAGCCAGTGAAAAGAAAAGTGGTTTGACTATTGACTTCAGTGGGCCTTGGGTCAACTGCTCCACTCCTCTCCAAGCATCTGGTACAAAAATGTATAAAACATCTTTACAATGGGGAAGCTTACAGCCTTATGGAATATGTAAAAACTGTTCTCTTGCTGCCTGGCCTTATGGTTCCAGGGCTAGGTGTACCTTTGGCTTCAACATTCCTTGCTTACCAACTGTATCACCTCAACATTTCCAAATACCTTTGGACTCAGTTATATACTTCATCCCAGGAGCTGTGACCAGTGTGAAAATGCAGTGACTTAGAGAGAAAAGGCTTAAAACAAGAAAAGACAATATGCATTTAAGGATTATCTAAACTTACAATTTACCTAATGCAGTTAGATAGCTTTGGTACCCCCAACCTATTCAACTTGCTATCAAGCTGCCAACCTTAGCTCTTCATACGATCTGCTGTTTAACTGCTTTCAGGCTCCACACATCTTGACTGGACCAACCATATGCTGATTCCACATCAACAGAGGTAAACCTCAAAGGAATTATAACATCCATGTTTGAGCACTAGCCATCGAACAGTCTATGGCCACTGATATTTGGTTCCTGCAAATTTAATTAAGCCTGATTTAATTCTCATTTGTTCTTTAGTCAGAAATATAAGTACCAGCAAGCCCAGAGAGATAATTTTATGAATGTTATAAATTTAAGACAGATAACTCCCACACTTATCACAGGACACAACTGATTATCTTGCTAAGTCTAATATATGCCTCAAAGTCTATTGCCCTATAATCTCTATGAAGAATTTATAGTGTTTAGACACATCTTTTGTTTTGTCTGCATGTGACTAATTATTGTACAAGACTTTCTTTGTATTTCAGGGTTTTTTTAAAAAATTAACTTCAGATGTACTGCTGTATGATTATGGAGTTTAATACTTGTGTATATATAGTAGATGGTAGGAAATGAGATATGTAACAGAAAAATGTCTGAATATAAACCTTTGCTTTAAAACTTACTTTCATTAGAACCACAACTTAAAAGTTTACTGCTCAGTCCATCAATAAGAAGGCTGTCCTAGGATTCTGATAATAAAATTAAAGAACATTACATTTATTTATAAGGAGTCATTCTGCTGGTTATAATGCCATACCATAATAGAGTAGGCTGGGCCTTTTCACCTCTCAATAGGAGATAATGCACAGATGTTTACCTTTGGAATAATAATTCAAGTGCATTTTCATAGCAATCATAGAGTACTTGAAAGTATTGTAAACAGATTAACAAAACCAGTATTGCACTTGTGTTAAATAGTACTTATAATCATACAAAAATTAGGCTCTCATAAAAGGATTGGTTTTCTCTCTCTCTCTCTCTTCTTGAAGTGGAAATATGAAATGCATAAACATAATTTACCTTGAATCTATGAAAATGGTAATTCTGTTCATCAAACAAATAGTGAATTACACCTCCCCCCATTCTGCCCTTTACAAACTTAAGAACATTAACACAGTGCGCAGAATATGCTGGGTCTGAGTATTATGCACATTCTAGAATAACAACTCATGATTTAAATGTTTTCAAAAGCATACAACTCTACCTGTCTTTCCCTGAATAATTGATGTATAAACACAGGCAGTGCTTGGGGGAAAATCGGTACTGTCATGGCTACACATTGATATCTCACTGGCCTCATGTGGGGTTAAATAGTATCCCAGAAAGCTAAATCACCCCTTCACAGCCTAGAAGTGATCCTATTCTCTCTGTTCTAAGCTATCCTAAGATCCCTATTCTCCTACACAGAATCAAAACTCATAGCCCTTATTTAAAAGTTGTTGGATCTTTTTTTCTTCTTTCTACCCTACTCTCTGCATCATTACATCCTGATACCAAATATGAGTGATTGTACAGATTAAAAATAATGATTGGATCCTAGAAATATTTTTAAAAAATATATCTTAACATCAGCATCCAGAAGATGATGATGCACTCTTATTCAGAGTGCTCATTTAAACAAATATTAGATCTAAGGTCAAAAGACTGGGCCTATAACCTAGGTTCTGGCTTACTATTTTACCAGATTCTGTGGTTCACTTTCACTCCAATTTCCTTCACATTCACCCATCAGGCTGTATTCTTCTGAAATAAATATTTTTAACCCATCAGCATTTTCTGTTTTTTTTTAAATAGGTCTCCAGTTCACTTGGTTACATACTTGGCTGAGGAAATAGATTCCAACATGTTTTATGACACAAAATGACTGATACCATTCTGTAGCATCATGGTATCTTTTTGTCAGACATCTGCCCATTTCAGCAACAGATTTTGCTACAAAAATAATCTTGATAGTATCATGAAATGTGTTTTTCACTTCATTCATAATGTTACTTCAAAGACTGTTTTCCAGTTCCACATGTTTGAATTAGAAGCCTCAGCTCCAGTATTTTTTTCCCTAAGGTATAGCTGAGCAGATACCTATGAGACATTATAAAGAAGCTCCACAACACACTGATCATCAGATCTTATCTGGTGACACAAAATGAGTTTTAATTGATTTTGTACTGGGAAATAACATCAATAAATAAAATAATGAAATGGGTCCATTCCATTCCTGGTATGCCCTGCTTTATAAAGTTGATGATTTACCCCAGGAAGGCATACACCATTGCATACATGTTGTTCACATAGGCCAAGATTTCACCTTAAATTAATGGAAATTTTGTCATTAGCTGTAATAGGAACATGATTTTCACATGTAGTACCTTAAAGGTTGGGATCCTTATATTTGTTGTACCCATAATTACTGCACTGTTATGGATCAGTGTTTGCCTAGGAATTGACAAAGTGGGAATTTTGACTATCTTCTTTTTAAAAGAAGATACAACAAAGCAGACACCCAATGTGTGCATTGTGCACATACCTCATCTATGTAACTTCATCTGTCTACCTCTGTCACCGTCACGTTCAGTTTGTTTGTCACACCCTCTTGTTGGCTCTTGTTCTATGGTGAGATCTTCAGGACTGCAACTGTTTCTTCTAAAATGTTGGCACAGAATCCAGCACACTAGAACCCCAATCCTGATTGGAGCCAATGGACTCTAAATTAACACAAATAATAAAAACTCTGAATCTGTGAGGACACATCTTCTGTTAAATCAGAAGGGCAAAAAATAACAAAGAAAATGTTTTCCCATTGAAACCTTGCTCGACATTTCTAAGTTGGACATGTCTTCATGGACCCAGTCACTAATATTGTAAATCAAGCAAATCCTTCAAATCAGCTTCCCAACATACACTTCTTGCTATCCAATTCCCATTTTATATTTATAAAGAGGTTTGGATGAAAGCTTTACTAATGACAATAATTTAATTGACCAGTGACTCTGAGCAGGGATTCATCTTCATTTATAAAGCACTATTCATGTCCATGGCAATTTATCCACTGGATCGATTCCTGCTCTTAAAGTCATTCAAAGTTTTGTCATGGGCTTCTGTGGGAGCAGATTGTATTCACCAAGGCTACAGCAGAGATTTCTAGGGCCTGGTTTTTAAAAATGGGCAAGTGCAATTACCACTATCAGGGACTTGTGTGTGCAACTATGTATCTGACTGACTAGTTCCATGAACAATTTTGTTTATACCCACAAATTATGAACATGTTCTCTCTAGTCTGTTCAGGTTCCTAGGCTGGATCTATCACCACAATATTTGTTTTTGACAATTAGGCAGGCCTCAAATATTTGCAATTGCCCAATGTTGTTGGCTGTCTTAGAACATAGGGTCAAATTCTACTTTCAGTTCACCAGTATGAATCTACAGTAACTCTACTGAATCTAGCCCAACTATTATTCTAGGGCAAGACCGTGTCTTCTTATTTGTTCTGTAATGCACAGTGCATGTTTCCAGTATTATGTAATTACTAATGGGTAAGTCATAACAACAGGAGTAGAAATAGCAATGTAAAGAAAAATATTTCCGCCTTTTCAAGATGAAATTTAAATGTTAGACTCTCTAAAATAGCACACTGTGTGAAAACATAGGTTTCTCCTGGAGTCCATTCAGTTTCAAAACACCACAAGCACATTTGCTGTACATCAGATTCAGCTATCAAAGATGGTTAAGGTAGTAAGTATTGCTGGTATGCTAAAAGAAGCTATGAATTATAGGATTCCATTTTCAGTTCAAAATGGATGACAATGGGGAAAATAATGTAAAGGAAGTTTGTATATAAAACTGATTTTCTATACATAACACTATGGATATAAAATCAGGGTATTGTTCTAATTTAAATGGAGAAAGGAAATAAACATTTTCTATAAATGAAAAAGATTAATCTTCAGATACCTGGATTTCTCAGGTCGTTGAGCACTTGCAAAAAAACCCACCACCATATTACACAGTAATTTTTTTAAAAAAGAATTACAACAGTAGTAAGAGGTGTTTTGGTTCATTAGTTTAGAATACTTTTATTAAAATGAAACAAGAGTTCTAGAAACTAAGGTATATCAATCCATCTCAGAAGAGAAAATGAACTATGGAAATGTCTGACATTCAAAGAATTTGTTTGAAATAGACCTATGTTAATAAACAATATCTAGGTTAACTGAAATCACATCCTGTATCTTCCTAAGTAAACAGTTTTATTAAGAAGGGCTGCATTGTAAAGAAAAGCCAATATGAATATGTATCAGGAGTCCACTTTCAAAGAGTATTTGGCTATTACTAATGAAGCTTGGGGAAAAGGAGTTTTCCCTCCAGAAAAACCTTAAAAATTACATTACATCTGAGGGACAGGAAATAGCTTTTAATAATGCTCTTAGAGAGACATGATACACCTATCTGTGCCAGAGACAAGAAAAAATGAGATGACAGCCTGTTGCTGATTATATGTTTAGAACTTAATTTTGATCTTGACTGGTAGGAGGTGCCATAGAGGGACACGCGTGGGTATAGAAGGTAAAATTACCCAGAGGCAATATCATACAATTTATGACCAACAACTATTACTGAGCATAGTGTTTCCTGAGAACTGATGACAGCCTGGAATTAATACGGTCATGGGCCATCAGTTCTTCCCAGCTAGTCAACATGATCATGATCCAATATCCACTGATGTTAGTTGAAGTCTTTCCACTGACTTCAATAGGAGATGGATCAGGCCCAATGCTTCCCAGAAATGTCCTTTCCTGTGATCACTTTTTCTTAAAAACTGAATCACCTGAAGTGTCATTCTTGTTTCCTGATTTGAAGTGGACCAGTCATTTTTGTGCAGTATATGCCAAATCATAAGGCTACCACCTCATTTAAATAATTATATAAAAATCAAAACCCTAAATATTCATTTGTTAAAAAATATATGTAGGGTACATTTGATAAATGACAAGTACACTATGAAGTTTAAACCCAACTTTTGAAAGTTTAATATAGCTTTAGATAAAACTGAGCTTGCAGTATTAACGAATACAAGAGTTTGTAATTTTGTATAATCCAAATAAACTTGTACATTTATACAATTATAGATTGCATGCCAGAAAATGCAATTAGTTGATTCTAATTTGAATATATACAATTTACAATATAATTCAAGCATAAATTCAGCAGTAGAGAACACAGACCTGCTGTGCAGTCAAACAGAAATACTTTTGTAGCTTAAGCGCTAGGGCTGGGCAAAAACAAAAATGATGAAGAGAGAGAAGTGGCTATGCAAACAGAAATGAAATATTAACCCAGAATAACTTCAGTTTCTTTTTAAAAATTACAAACTAATTTATTATTCATGTTTGTATTTGTACTTATCAATATTTTAGTCTTAACTAATATTTTAGTCCTAACATAATATAACAACATTATATTCCAGTACATGCCACAGGACTCAGCAGCCTTATTCCCAGCAGGGAAGGGTGAACATTTTGTGTAAAAAGTTAGGTATTCTGAATCAATCATAATATCAAAATATTTTGCAGCAGCAAACATAACATAAAAAGGACAATATTTTCCAATTTCTAAGCATGTTTTCTTCAGATTACTAAGGCCTGGTCTACACTACAAAGTTAGGTCAACTTCAGTCCACTTGTGTTGACCTAGTTGTGCACATGTCTAAACCAAAGCCCACCTCCCACAACATAAGTGCCCATCACACAGTACCATCTCCCTGAGTGTCAGAGAGCCATGGTTGGCCTACTTAGGTCGATGCAGTGCAAGTGTAAATACTGAATTACCTCTGTTGATCCTAGCAGTCCTCCAGCAACTGTCCCACAATATGCATGTCCTCACACAGAGACTGGAATCTCTAAACCATCCCACCTCCACCATTAGCACCTCCCATGTGATTCTGAAATGACTCTTCCTGATTGCCTACCTTGGCAAGTATATCTACTAGCTTACCTTGTTGTGTGCATCTGGCCATGCTGGCTCTGCACAAAGATTGCTATTTGACATGCTCCTACCCGGAGTAAACAAGACGTCTTGCATTTCCTTCGCCTGTGGAGAGAAGGGACTGGAATAGCTGTGGAAATATAGGCATCTATGTGCAAATTGCACAGGGGATACTGAAACAGCAGCACAAGAGAGATGACAGCAGTATTGTATGAAAATGAAGTAACTTTGCCAGGGATACCAGAAGAAGAGGGAGGCAACAAATCTGATGCTGCCTTGTAGACCTGCTACTTTTAGAATGAACTTCAGGCCATACTTGGCAGTGACCCTGCCAGCACCCTGCATCCTACTGTGGACGTTTTGCAGAAGCTTAAACTGCAGACCTGTTGAGCGAACAGTAAGGAAAAGGAGACAAACCATGCCATGAGACAGAAGCAGTCTGAATTTCCATCAGACTCAAACCAGTCCCACCATGCGAACGCAGATGAGCTGGCTGATGGGAAGGGAGCTTGGGTAAGTATGTACAGGCATTATTCTTTGTAATCATTTCCCCCTTTTCATTGTCAGTAATCTCATCTCCCTCCCCATCTTGCTCTTCTTTCCCATTTATAAAATGGTGCCCATCTCATCAGCAAATGTAGAGAACAAAAACTGATATAATCTTAGGAAAAAAAATGGTAGAGAATAAATTCAGAAAGAGTAATATGGCACTCTGACTGCACAATTAACATCAGATTATTGCCCTGTGCTCAGGCAGAGGTAGAACAAACAGAGGTAGAACTGGCATCTGCTTTTCTATTCTTTGGTTTGTTGGGCTGGGCAGGAGGCCATGCAGAGAACTTTGTTCATCTGAACAGGGATGTCCTTATTTTCTCGAGCAATCTCAATGAAACATCCATGGAGAAACTCTGCGATCTTCTCCCAAACCTTTCCAGGGATGACAGCCTTATTTCTCCACCCTGACACAATTTTTTTCCACAACACTCTGTGTTGCATTTGGCTGGCACCATTGCAGTAAATAGGCTAGTTTCACAGCATACGGGTCCAGGCAGCTTTGGGATGCCATTTGCAGTGGGGGTGTCTATGCTGAGATGTCAGCCAAAGTTATCATTGCCTGTGAAAATACTGCCAATATTCACTGCACTTTGCCTGTACTCACACCCAAGGGCACCTAGCATTTAAACCTTCTATGCAAAAGAACAACCCCACACTCCTACTCACTATAGCATGAGCTGTAGCAAGATGCTCCAAAACTGAAGTGACAACTAGCATTTCTTGTTACACGGAATAACATTGTTCCCTTCCCATTGTGGTTATAAATCTAATACAATATTGGTCTCTTTTAATCAGCATCCTCTGATCTGGTGGTCTTGAGAGGTGACCCCTCCAGATCAGCTGAACGCTTGATGAGATCAGGAGGAGAAAGAAGCGAACTAGGGAGAATATGTTCTGAGACATCTTCCAATCCTCTACAAACTCAGACTGTAAACACAGGGCTTGGAGAGGCCATGACCATGACAGTGGGGAAAGACCTAGAATGGAGAAAGCAGTTGCTTCAGGAGGAGGAAAAGGACCAAAAGGCATACTGGGAAATGCATCAGGACATGATGGGTTTGCTCTGACAACAACCTTAGATCGTACAGGGCATTATTGCCAGAGACCTCAGACTCAGTAGCTTTTCCAGTCCTTGGAAAACACCATGGTCTGATACCCGCCTGTGCCCACGTAACAAGGGCATACATCTTTACCGCTACCACTCCACACTGGGAGAAAACAAGGAGAACCATAACTACATATGACTCGTAAAAACCACAGGATCAGCCACGCTTAAAAGTATACCTTTCTGTTGATGTATTCACTGGCAAGATACAGTATACTGTCACTCCACCACACTTTGGAAACCCCATTGCTGGAAGTCCAGCCACTATTTCCTGCACATTGCCAAGAATCACAGTCCTGTGCAGCAGGACACGCTTAATGGCCTTATACATTTGGATGACAGTGGCTCCCACTGTGGATTTTCCAACTGCAACACTATTGGCCAGTGATTGATAGCAAACTGGTATTACAAGTTTCCAGAGTGCAATTGCCACTTGCTTTTCCACTGTCAATTCAGCTCTTATTTTGGTGTCTGCACTGGAGGCCTGGAGTGAGGTTGGCACAAAGATCCAGGAACGTGGCCTTCTGCATCCAAAAGTTCTGCAGCTACTGCTCATCATCCTAAACCTGCATTACGATGCAATCCCACCAATCAGTGCTAGCTTCTCAGGCCCAGAAACAGAGATTCACCATGTGGAGCTGCTCTGGATATCTCCCCCCATGCTGCCCACTATGTCCATCTGCATCCATTTTTTGTGCTTAAATATCTCTGCATCTTCCTCACTGCATGACCAATTGCAGTAGGACTCATTCAAGTTCTGTAAATACAAGAGAATTGTTCCTCTTGTGTTAGCAATGCTCATGAGAATTGTGCAGAGCTGTGCAGGGTCCAGGCTTCTGACAGCAATGGCAGAAACAGGAAATCTGTTAGCAGGACTGTGAGAGTTTTAAAAAATGGTGTAAAAAGTATGGGATTGTGGCAAGGACTACAGGACAAAGAAAGTGGCATGGTGAAAAATTGACCCCTACTTCCCAGAAATCCCAGGAAATTGTACCAGATGGTGGCATGGGGCAGTCTGGGATACCTACCTCTGGTGCACCCCACTTTACACTTGTGATGAGTATGCACAGCAACAACACAAGCACTCAAGTGTGCACATGCGCAAGTATATTCAAAAGTCTGCAGCTGCATGCCAATCAAATCTTGTCATGTAGACATGACCTAAGTAATTTGTGGTTCACTTACACTTTATCAACCGTTCTAATTCTTATATCATTTGTATTCAGGTTCCACTAGCATAATTCATTTTTTTTAAAATATACTTGATATTCTTGCACAAACTTACTCCAAAGTTTCCCAAAAGCAAATGCTAAAGTTAATAACTTAAGGGTAATTTTTTTTAAAAAAAGCCCAACTTCCACGCTGCAGAAACTTACACAATGGAAAAAAATGCTAAAAATTGCTTTGACAGGACTTTTTCAGACTTTTATGGCACAGACGTCTAATGTATTTTGTAACAAAGCCTGTCAAAGTATCAACAACAAGGGGACAATGAAGCTGTCAGAAATCATCTTTTAACACATCACAATTTTGCTCACCAGGCATTTACAGCATGGTACTACTACACACCCCAAATAATATGCAAAGGGTTGATAGTTTAGCCAAAGGTCTAACAAGCATGCAATGTAGATCACCGATTACAAACTCTGAAAAACTAAGTAAATGTGAAATCCATAAGTACATAATTGGGAGATGGTGAAAAGTGCTGAGTATCACTTGTTATATTTGAATCAACACTTCTAGTAATGTAGGTTCCTTCCCTATTTTTCATTCCTTGCAACCAATTACAAAAAATAAAAAATGTTTTTTTCCAGATATTGGTAAATCTGCTATTATGATTATTATTACTTCTTTATACAGTACTACAAATTTTCGCTCTCTCAGTTTAGATGGTCCAAAGCCCTTTGAGTCAAAGCTGCCAATACATGATTGAAATCAGTTAACACCACACAGACTGATCAATGGATGTTCTCAAAGTAAAAAGATTCTTGTTCACTGTAGTCCCAAACTACTTTTCGATAATTACATAAAAATTACATCACACACCTTGAGATCAGGATTAGCAGTAATTATTATTTTTGCTGTTGTCTTCTTTAATTACCCTGTTTCCAAAAGTGCACCAGCTACACATTTATGGTCCAATTAATTACACTGACCCTTTTATGAATATGATAGAGATGAGCCAACATAGAAATACTCACTGCCTGAAGGTACTCCAGAATCCAGACCTATTCCTGAAACTCCATACCAGATGCTGGAACTGTGCCAAAGCACCACTTCTAGTACTGAGATCATAGCATCAGCTAATGAGCATTTTCAGATGCTGTGGTGTATGCTATATAGAAGTTCAACTTTTAGTGGAAGAACTGAGACAACTCTAAGCAGAGGCAGAAGATAGGTACCAAAATGTTACCTACCCATGGTTGGCTGGAGATACCTATACTATGCCATACCAAACTGGCTCATCGCTGCAAAGAGAATTTAGAACAAAGGGAAATGAAAAATAAAACAAGTTCAAAAATACATTTATGAAGAATTGACCTTTTGCACTCCAAAACATATCGAAATGAATTTTTCATCAGTTTAAAACATTATCACCACCATATAGAAGAGGTAAAAAATCCCCTAAAAGAGAGTGGAAACTTGCCTAAATGGACTTTGTGGGAAATAAGAGAGCATTCACATTTTTTGGCATTTTAGTATATGATTTAGCAATTTTTGAAAATTCAGACAAGTAATTCTGACTGTGAGATTCCAACTTGATTGGAAAACTAAAACAAAAGATCCTGCAGACTCTTACTCAAGTGAGTAATGCCTAATCAGACAAGTAGTCCCACTGATGCACAAGTAACAGTTTGCATGATTGGGTCCTAAATGTGGAGGGTGAAAACCCAGTCCAACTTAAGCTCATTGGTATTTTGCCTTTGATGTAATTAGACAAAATTTCACTCAGAAAGCCTAAGTAGTTGATTTTACATTTTCCTATTAGACTGATACTAGACATTAGAAAATCAAGCAAATATGCCCATTCTGAATGTCTTGTTACACTAATATTATTAGTCATGAAACAAAATGATCTCATGATTTTATTTTAAAAATTTTGTACTTAAAATGCAGATACTTTGCCCAGCCCTAAATAGTACATTTTTTTTTGCTAACACCTCTTATGAAGTACACTTTAAATTCTCCCAGCATTGTAATGACAGAAAAAAATGAAGAAAATATTAAAGCAAATTATAAAATGGCAAATAATTTAAGGCTAAGAAATTTGGTGTTTAGAATTGACTAATGCTTGTAGCCTTATTTTAAGAAAGAAAACATGCACCATAATAACTTTGTTTGAACAAAACATCACAATCTACATCAGAAAAAATAAATACACTTTAAATTAAATTATAACTTGCCCTGAAAATTTCCTACTTATGTTTTACCTACTACTTACCCTTAAGAAATATGAGAGAGAGTAACATTCCCCCTTACATATTTTCAGAATATACAATATAAATATAGTAAGAATCATGCCAGAAAACTATATGCAAAAATTGCACACTATTATTGCATGCTTGTTATGATACTACATGCCAATTAATATTAGCTCTCCTATGCCCTCAGTTGGGACTTCAGGTCTTTTATCATAACATTATACTTACAGTACATCATTATCTGGGAAGAACATTGCTGTCCCAGTTTGTATGTAGTGCTTACGAAACTTTCACCTTTTAGCAATAATACTCTTTCCACAGGGTTTGCTTTCCTGCCCAAATTGGATTGACTAGTAATTCAAATTTTAAATAATATCTAAATGTCTATTGTTATGTAAAGCGATCAGAATTCATCTTCCTCAATTTTGGGGGAATTTTTCCCTCCATTCTAGCGCCTCCTCCAGACAATTTTTGAAGCTTTGGTGGCAAATCGGCCACAGACTGACTCATAGGATCTGACATCATCTTTGTAGTTTTAGATACCAGTTTCTCTTCTGAGTTGCCAGGAACTGAGCTTATTCGCTGAAGTTTCATAGGTAAATCCCCGATGCTGTAGGCCTTTTCAGAGGTTGTAGAACTCATCCTTAGTAGTTTTTTGGGAAAGTCCTCCCTTCCAGTTATTTTCTGCAGTTTTGAGGGTATCTTTGTACTAATGTCATCTAGACTATCTAGGCATTCTACAGAATTATTCCTTTCTTTACTGTTACTTACAGCTGGTCCTATTAAAGGGGAAGATATAAGAAGCATTTCTTCCTGTTCTTTCACACTGTAGGGTGTAGTAGGGACTTCAAATGTTGCATGGAACTGGGAATAGTCTACTTTAAAAAATCCTTCCTCTAAGGAAATCACAGGGAAAAAACGGTGACCCCAGAGAACTTCATCTTCGGTATATGAAGTTCGAGCTTGACATGTCATCCCTGCAACAAAAAAGGAAATAAAATATTGATAAATTATTAAGAATTAATAATTAAGAATTGCATAAGTCACATCTAACTTGATTTTGGATGTATAGAATCTTGATCTGTAATATGTCATATAAACATATGATATGCTTTTTTCATACATTCAGCACATACATTAAACTCTGAAATCAGTGACTTGCTATTTTTGAGATATGGTCCTGTATCAGAAACATTGCTACATAGGCCTTTTGACGACACTTACCTGTACGTTTTGCATTTTCCCCAATCTAGTAATTCTGTTGAATCAAAATTACTCTAATACAGAGCTGGTCAGAAAATGGGGGAGGTGGGTGTGATGGGTTGGATCACAGACACTCCCTTGGGGGCTGCCACCTGTTGTGCTGAGATACCGCTGAGCCTGTTTCCCTGGCAGCTTAGGACTTCAGTGTCCTACCTGGTTTGAGCCAGATATGCTAGCCTGCTGCAAACACAGGCCCAGGTCTGAACTACATCTCCCAAAAGCTACAGGCTTAACTGAAAACAGCTTAAGAAGTGTTCCTGTCTCCTACCCTGAGATGCCCAACTCCCAATGGGGTCCAAACCCCAAATAAATCCGTTTTTCCCTCTATAAAGCAGAGTAAACTCAAATTGTTTGCTCTCTATAGCACTGATAGAGATATGCACAGCTACTTGATCTCCCCCCACCCAGTATTAATACATACTCTGGGTTAATCAATAAATAAAAGGTGATTTTATTAAATACAGAAAGTAGGATTTAAATTGTTCCAAGTAATAACAGACTGAACAAAGCGAATTACCAAGCAAAATAAAACAAAACAGACTTCTGTCACTTGACCTGGGCATCTCAGCTCTGTGAGCTCTGGAATTAACATCCCATTGAGATGCCAGTTCAGACCTGTCAGAGCTATTGTTTCTGACTACTATTGTTTCCGATTCTTGTTTCACATTTTTAAGTTTTCTTTGCAACCATTAGGGCTATCATAAATTCTGATATTATCACATGACTCCTCAATGCTGGGCCCTAGGCCTATAGTGCCTAATCCATAACCCAATCCCCAAATATATGGACTTTATAACAGTAAAGTAAATTTGGTTGTTTATCATGATAATATAGCTCCACATACACATATACAGGCATGCAGCAATCCCATAGCTCCTTTGGGAATGGGTATAGCAGTGTGGAATCAGCAGATAGCTCCTTCTCTGTCTTCCAATTATGTTATGTATTTAAATTTGGCAACCCATCTAGCAGGCAATTCAGGCACAATACAAGACCCATTTATTCTGTTTAACAGTTGACTGAGTTTTGTTCTTAGTTGTTTTTGCTCATTGCTGTTTTGATCTCTGTAACTGAAGCATGTAGCTGCCCCAACAATGGACACTAACAAAAAGAACAAACTGCACTAAACATTGTCTTTTTCCCACAAATACCAGGTACCAGAGGGGCAAAGAGCACTCTGTGTTTGGGTCACGACTATTAATGGATAAATGGATTTTAAAGGTTCAGAGACATGCTATGAGAAAAAAAAAATCACTATTGCTGCCAATCATTCCTATATTATTACTTTATATTGACCTCAAAGCAGTGTACTTCAGTTACAATGATTGTTTATGTGGTGACTGTTCTGTTTCAAAATTTGAAGACAACATAATGTAGTTTAATGACCAATTATTTAGATTTGAAATTAGAAAGTGACCAATATTGTTACATTAATGTTTAGCTGCGACTTCGGGGTTTAAATTAATAGTACCAAATCTTGAGGGCTTAAAAGTTCTTGTTTACTCCTATCTCAGTAGAAAAGAGGCTTTGTTTATATTTTTAGAGGGCAGACCATCTGCAGTGTAGAACTAGACACAGATTAGTCATCTTGCCATTCAAGGAACACAACCTTCACTGGGAGCCAAGAACTCCCAGGTTTTACACTGACATAGACTGTGGCAGGTCATTTAACCACTCTTTTGTCTTAAATCCCCGATAGGTAAAATGAAGATAATACATTGCCTAAAAATGTTCACGTTAACCACTAGATGTGATGATTAATCAATCCATAATTGTAAGCACCTTGACGATATCGTATGCTAAATAAATGCCACGTATTGTTATTACTATTTCTCTGTAGCATTTTACAGGCCATATTTTTAACATGTTCCCCTTTGTGTGTCACTTGCAAGAGTATATCGGCATGATCATATGCCCACACAGATAATGGATTTTGCATATGTAAATTCTACCAACTGCACATGCAAATGATAAAAGCCATATTTTTCTTGAAGTTTTATATCTGTAATGTTTTATAACATATTTTGATGTATTGGCATATCCAGCATGATATATGATGTTAGATTTTGAAATTCATTAAAAGGAAAGTTAAACAACCCCCTCTCCCCAAACTGACAAATTCTTAAGTCTTTTTACACAGAATTTATATTACAACACACACACACACACAAAGTAGCAGGAACTTAAAGAAATACCTGCACTTTTGAAATGCATATTTGGCCAGATTACACTGGTCTACAATTTTTTAGAAGTCGTCTGCTTCAGAGATAAAATGTAATATTTATTATTCATTTTGATACGTTGAATTCAAATATGACAATTAAAACAACTGATTGGCTACTGTTTCTAAGATATTTAAGTTTTTACATTTTATGTCTATGTATATTGTGTAGATAGTAGAGTTTTAATCATAAATTGTAAACCTAGGTCTTTTCATGTGTTTATGGTTGCTTTACATGATAATATTTCACCTGTCCTGTTTAGGTAACACTTTAAAAACCAGCAAAAGGGTTATATAAATAAAATGTATTATGAAACAAAAGGCAAAAAACTATTATGTACATAGTTTAGTCCTATTCAGTGTCTACTCGGCGCTTCTTGGCTTGTCTCTTGTATTCATTAAATGGAGCATCTCTTGTCACTGTCCAGCAATAGTCTGCAAGCATTGATGGGCTCCATTTGCCCTGATAGTGTTTCTCCATCGTTGCAATGTCCTGGTGAAATCGCTCGCCGTGCTCGTCGCTCACTGCTCCGCAGTTCGGTGGAAAAAAATCTAGATGAGAGTGCAAAAGATATATCTTTAGTGACATGTTGCAACCAAGGCTTTTGTATGCCTTGAGGTGGTTTTCCACCAACAACCTATAGTTGTCTGCCTTGTTGTTTCCGAGAAAATGTATTGCCACTGACTGGAAGGCTTTCCATGCCGTCTTTTCCTTGCCACGCAGTGCATGGTCAAATGCATCATCTCGAAGGAGTTCACGAATCTGAGGACCAACAAAGACACCTTCTTTTATCTTAGCTTCACTTAACCTTGGAAATTTTCCACGGAGGTACTTGAAAGCTGCTTGTGCTTTGTCAATGGCCTTGACAAAGTTCTTCATCAGACCCAGCTTGATGTGTAAGGGTGGTAACAAAATCTTCCTTGATTCAACGAGTGGTGGATGCTGAACACTTTTCCTCCCAGGCTCCAATGACTGTCGGAGTGGCCAATCTTTCTTGATGTAGTGAGAATCTCTTGCACGACTACCCCATTCGCAGAGAAAACAGCAGTACTTTGTGTATCTAGTCTGCAGACCAAGCAAGAGAGCAACAACCTTCAAATCGCCACAAAGCTGCCACTGATTGTGGTCATAGTTTATGCACTTCAAAAGTTGTTTCATGTTGTCATAGGTTTTCTTCATATGGACTGCATGACCAACTGGAATTGATGGCAAAACATTGCCATTATGCAGCAAAACAGCTTTAAGACTCGTCTTCGATGAATCAATGAAGAGTCTCCACTCATCTGGATCGTGAACGATGTTGAGGCTGCCATCACACCATTGATGTTGTTGCAGGCTACAAGATCACCTTCCATGAAGAAGAATGGGACAAGATCCTTTTGACGGTCACAGAACATGGAAACCCTAACATCACCTGCCAGGAGATTCCACTGCTGTAGTCTGGAGCCCAACAGCTCTGCCTTACTCTTGGGTAGTTCCAAATCCCTGACAAGGTCATTCAGTTCAGCTTGTGTTATGAGGTGTGGCTCAGAGGAGGAGGATGGGAGAAAATTTGGGTCCTGTGACATTGATGGTTCAGGACCAGAAGTTTCATCCTCCTCCTCTTCCTCGTCTGACTCACGTGAGAATGATTCCGGTGCATCAGGAACCGGCAGTCCTTCTCCGTGGGGTATTGGGCGTATAGCTGATGGAATGTTTGGATAATGCACAGTCCACTTTTTCTTCTTTGACACACTTTTCCCAACTGGAGGCACCATGCAGAAGTAACAATTGCTGGTATGATCTGTTGGCTCTCTCCAAATCATTGGTACTGCAAAAGGCATAGATTTCCTTTTCCTGTTCAACCACTGGCGAAGATTTGTTGCACAAGTGTTGCAGCATATGTGTGGGGCCCACCTGTTGTCCTGATCTCCAATTTTGCTGCCAAAATAAAGGTGATAGGCTTTCTTAACCATAGTGGTTACACTGCGCTTTTGTGATGCAAAAATCACTTCACCACAAACATAGCAGAAGTTATCTGCACTGTTCACACAAGTACGAGGCATCTCTGCTCACTTTGGCTAAACAGAAATGTGTCCCTTTGCAAAATCAAACACTGACAAATGAGAGAGCACGACACTGTATGATTTCTAGAGCTGATACAGGGCAATTTGTTCAGCAGAGTGATGTAAGCTTCGTTATGATTGCATCATCCATGACTTCTAGGAACAACATGATACAATGCAGATCATGTATGACGCAATACCAGCTTCAGATTGCATCATTCATTGTTTTGCCTTAAAAGCAGTTACTGTCCAAACCCAGTCATAGATTTATTCATAGATCCAGTCAAAGATGTATTTTAGTCATTTCTGGTTTAAACTGAGATCCCTTCCCTTTATAACTCACTTATCCTCCGCCATTCCCATGTCAAGGGTCGTATATACTGACCCAATAGCATATCTTGAAAACTAGAGCCAATCAACAATTTTAAGCATCATTTTCATTCTCAGTGACCCAGAATTAGTAAAGTTTGACTACATTTATTTCAGAAGCATTTTGGCTGTAGAGCAGTGTTATTGGCTCTAATATTCACTTAATTTCAAACACATGTATCATTGAATACTTGCCTGCCCTGCTTATCCAACTACAAAATCCAAACTACCTTTAATAATAAATTATTGTTTCAACTCCCCTACTTTACTTTGAGACAGCATTAACTCTCCACTATGTATTCTGCAATTTCCTTCTGTGAGGCCACAGAGAGAAAGTGTGAAATAATGAGCAACTAGCAGCAAGGGATGTGGAGGGCAATAGCAGACAGGGAATCAGTCCTAGAACTGGTTCTCCAGTCCCTTTTCTGGGTTGCCATTGTTTATTCAGTATCTCAACTTGTGCCCTGTACCTGGAGCATGAGAATGCTCAGAGCCATAGTATTCTAGCATGAATTTGTTCCACATGCTTTGCACAGAAGCAGAGAATTACTAGCAGCTACATGTTTTATAACAAAGACCACATAGGAGCCGAAAGAGATCCCAGGCATGAAAAACCAGTTAGAGGAAGTATAAAAAGAGAAGCACAAGTCATGGAAAAACTAAAAGATGCAAAATTGACTCAAGGCTGCTAAAGGGCATAATCACTTATATGTTCATGGAAGAAAAGGCCATCATCTGCTGAAACTCATTGTTCTGTGAAAAAATGCAGATCATCATTATATATGGAGTTATGAGATTTTGCTATATGTTTATTATTGAAATATGTTGTGAGTTTAGGAGAGGCCCACAGCTAGCTCACCAGTGGCCACAAAGGAGGTGACCCACATCCAGGTGGGTGTTAAACAACCATCACCAGCCATTGACCAGCGGGGGAACTGTAAACAAGAGATTTACAATTCAATAAGAGACAGTTATGCAAGCACCACAAATGGGTATTGCTCAACTCTGTGACTCACCAAAGCCAACGAGGACATGCCTGTGCCAGTATTTTTCCAGACACATGAATTGAGAGTACAAAATAGGGGATAGTGGCATCATGAGATCACCTTTCCCATCTACTCTGAAGGCAACAGTAAGGCTGGGATACAGAGATTTTGAACTGGTGAGATTGGTCCCAGGCTGAGAAGGGAATTCAACTTGGGTATTAAGAACAGTAACCTGCCTGCAACATCCATTGGGATGAGAAAAGCTTAATAAGTCTGATAAAGTTTAGGATTTAGAACGTGTGCTTACTTTTTCTTTCTTAGGTAACTATCTCTGACCTTTATGCCTACCACTTATAACCACGTATAATCTATCTTTCTGTAGTCAGTAAACTTATTTTAATGTTTTATCTTTACCAGTGAGTTTGTCTAATGTGCTTGGGTAATTTGCTCAGATTATAAAGGCTGGTGTATGCCCACTATGAAACAGCAAACTAATTAACGAGCTTGCATTGTTCAAGAGAAAGTCTTGGAGTGTAAGAGAGTACATTTCCAGGGTGCAAGGCTGGGAACTTCAGGGAATTTGCTGGTATTTCCTTCTGTACAGTTAATGAGTGACTTAGGGAGCATCCATACAACTTCATTGGCTGGGTCTCTGTATGCCGATGGCCACGTGAAAAGGGCAGCTGGAGGAGTTTGTTGCTTGTCTCTGGCAAAGCACTGAGAGAAAGACAACCCAGACTGGAGAGTTAAGGGGCACAGTGGCCCCACAGTTCCAGGCTCTATGCTTGGGGCTGGGCACCATAAGGCAAAGAATTTTCTGGGACCCAGAACAGTAGAAAAAAGAGTTCGGTTCAACAATAGCTCAATTTTATTTTGTAATATTCACTTGTATGCACTGTACAGTACTATATGGTCATTCATTTTTATGTATTGAGCTTTTGCTAATGTCAAAACATTTGTATTGGTTCCTGTTATAAGCAATTGTTTAAAAATGGGGTTCCTCCTCATTTTTTGTTGCTAATGTTAACCCAACACCTGACATCATCCCAATTCACATACTGAAAATTTGAAATAAAATCAGTTTTCAACCATAATACACTTTTTAATCAGGAGATTTAGGAGAAATAAAGAGAATTGAGTGTAAGGAACAGGCTATATTTTCAACAGCTACATTTTCAGATCTGTCATTGCAACTGAGTCCCATGGTGGTTTGATTTTACTTTTTTTTTTTTTTTTTTAATTTGCAGTAATATGTGAAGATAATTACATTCTAAATCTACCAGCACGTTTTACAACTCTGTTACTTGCAATTTTACACTATTTATTATTACAAACAGTAGGAATGGCTAATTTGTTTTGGGTAAGAGACACAAATGAGCATGTGTTCTTGTTTTAGAAGGCAACAAAGGACATCACTCAAACATTAAGAAAAAATTAAATGAAGCCTTTGAAAGGTTTAACACACACTATTGTAGGAGCATAATCTTTGACTCATAGACTTTAAGGTCGGAAGGGACCATTATGATCATCTAGTCTGACCCCCTGCACAACGCAGACCACAGAATCTCACCCATCCACTCCTGTAGTAAACCTCTAACTTATTGAAATCCTCAAATCCTGGTTTAAAGACTTCAAGGTGCAGACAGTCCTCCAGCAAGTGACCCATGCCCCACACTGCAGAGGAAGGTGAAAACCCCCCCAGGGCCTCTCCTAATCTACCCTGGAGGAAAATTCCTTCCCGACCCCAAATATGGCACTCAGCTAAACCCTGAGCGAGACTCACCAGCCAGACAACAGGAAAGAATTCTCTGTAGAAACTCAGATCCCACTTCATCTAATATCCCATCACAGGCCATTGGACATATTTATTGCTAATAGTTAAAGATCAGTTAATTGCCCAAATTAGGCTATCCCATCATACCATCTCCTCCATAAACATACTAAGCTTAGTCTTGAAGCCAAACATATCTTTTGCCCCCACTGCTTCCAGAACTTCACTCCTCTGATGGTTAGAAACCTTTGTCTAATTTCAAGTCTAAAGTTCCTGATCACAAGGCCAGTTTATATCCACTTGCTCCTGTGTCCACAAAAGTACTGAGCTTAAATAATTCCTCTCCCTCCCTGGTATGTATTCCTCTGATATATTTATAGAGAGAAACCATATCTCCTCTCAGCCTTCTTTTGATTAGGTTAAACAAGCCAAGCTCATTGAGTCTCCTTTCATAAGACAGGCTTTCCATTCCTCATATCATGCAAGTAGCCCTTCTCTTTACCTGCTCCAGTTTGAATTCATCCTGCTTAAACATGGGAGACCAGAACTGCACACAGTATTCCAGATGAGGTCTCACCAGTGCCTTGTATAACGGTACTAACATCTCCTTATCTCTACTGGAAATACCTCGCCTGATGCATCCCAAGCCCGCATTAGTTTTTTTCACGGCCATATCACTTTGACCATAGGATGACTATGAACTGCCAATCAATACTCCAACATCCTCCTTCTCCTCTGTTACTTCCAATTGATGCATCCACAGCTTATAACTAAAATTCTTGTTATTAATCCCTAAATGCATGACCTTGCACTTTTCACTCTTAAATTTCATTCTATTACTATTACTCCAGTTTACAAGATCATCCAGCTCTTCCTGTATGATATACCGGTCCTTCTCTGTATTGGCAATACCTCCCAGCTTTGTGTCATCCGCAAACTTTATTAGCACACTCCCACTTTTTGCACCAAGGTCAGTAATAAAAAGATTAAATAAGATTAGTCTCAAAACTGATCCCTGAGGAACTCCACTGGTAACCTCCCTCCAGCCTGACAATTCACCTTTCAGTATGACCCACTGTAGTCTCTCCCCTTTAACTGGTTCCTTTATCCACATTTCAATTTTCATATTGATCCCCATCTTTTCCAATTTAACTAATAATTCCCCATGTGGAACCGTATCAAATGCCTTACTGAAATCAAGGTAAATTAGATCCACTGCATTTCCTTTGTCTAAAAAATCTGTTACTTTCTCAAAGGAGGAGATCATGTTTGGTTTGACACAATCTACCTTTTGTAAAATCATGTATTTTATACCAATTACCACTGACCTCAATGTACTTTCTCATTCAAAAGTACATACTACAGACGTCAAACTAACAGGCCAGATCACTTTTTTCCTTCTTTTCTTTAAAATAGGAACTACGTTAGCAATTCTCCAGTCATATGGTACAACCCTGAGTTTACAGATTCATTAAAAATTCTTGCTAATGGGCTTGTAATTTCATGTGCCAGTTCCTTTAATATTCTTGGATGACTATTTTCTGGGCCCCCCGATTTAGTCCCATTAAGCTGTTAGAGTTTGGCTTCTCTCTCGGATGTGGTAACATCTACCTCCATATCCTCATTCCCATTTGTCATCCTAACATTATCCCTAAGGACCTCATTAAAGACTGAGGCAAAGTATTTGTTTAGCTATTGGGCCATGCCTAGATTATCCTTAACCTTCACTCTATCCTCCATGTTTAGAGGTCCCACTTCTTCTTCCCTTGTTTTCTTATTTATTTGGCTATAGAACCTTTTTACTATTGGTTTTAATTCCTTTTGCAAGGTCCAACTCTGCATGGCTTTTAGCCTTTCTCACTTTATCCCTACATGCTCTGATCTCAATAAGGTAGCTTTCCTTGCTGATCCCTCCCATCTTCCACTCCTGTATGCTTTCTGCTTTTTCTTAATCACCTCACTGAGATGCTTGCTCATGCAGCTTGGTCTACTACAACTCCTGCCTATGTTTTTTTTTTTTTCTTTTCTTGGGATGCAGGCTTCTGATAGTTTCTGCAACTTTGACTTACCAAACCCACCATTTTGCTGATGAACAGTCTTTCCTGGAAACATATATCCTTCATTTTCAAATTAATTAATTATAATAATGCAAACAGATATGCTTCAGTTCATCATACTAGTAATATTCTGCCAGTTTTGTTTTAGTTCTTTTCATGGTCATTTCAGCTTATCATTAAAATGAGAAGAAAGAAAGCATGATATCAAAAAGTCCTGCTGCACAACAGATCTTCAACCATAGACATCTTCCACTCAGGTAAGATATATTATTTATATGCATTGAATTTCTTTCTAACTATGTTTCACGTATATAAATTAGATTGATGACCTGCTTTCTTTTTTCCCAGGGCCTTTCAATTTTGTTATGAAGTTATTGTGGGAAAGAATCACTTCACACAACAGATCATCGTGAAATAAATTTTAGAAGAGTGTTAATTATGTTGAGTACATGGACCATCTGTGTCCTTTATTCTGCAGTTGTTCATTATCTATAGAGGGACAGCCAAAGCACAGTCCCAACAACAAGACCTTCAACTTCAGCTTCTTTTTATTTCATGTTAGCTAGGGAACTCATTAGCAGATGGGTGTTTGTAAGCAATATATGGAAAATGAATACAGCAGCATTGGAAATTAGATCTATGATTACTGTAAACATCATGGTGGTTTAGCTCTGTTGACCTTTGTTTAGTGTAGTTAAATTACATAAAATGCAAATATCTCTTCACAAAAGAGATAATTGACAACACACAAACTGTGGGCTTTGATGATGAGGTTAAAATTATACCTAATGCACTAGGAAAGAGGCACCTTAGTGAGATACAAAGTAGGAAAAGCTCAAGGGTTATTGTCTAGTGTACACTGACTAGAAAATATCACAAATATTACAGTATTAATTATTTTTGTAAGATGACTTGTATAGAGATTTTGTGGGTCACCAACTCGTAAACTACAAACACAAAAGTTTGTGTGTCATCAAAAATGACAGTGTCATCTATCCAAGAGTAACTCAGGTTTGGCCTACACTAGCAGTTATAAGATTAGCAGCCGTGTCAGTCTGTATCCATAAATAAGATGATGGAGACTTGTGGCACCTTAGAGACTAAATAAACTGGTTAGTCTCTAAGGTGCCACAAGTCTCCATCGTCTTATTTACTAGCAGTTATGTCAATATTACCAAATCTACACCCCTGAATGACAGTTGTACCCCTAACTTCTAGGGTAGACAGCACTCTGCTGATGGGATGGCATCTCCCGTCATCATAGCTACTGCCTCTCAGCAAGATGAAGTAGCTATGCCAGTAACAGAATCCCTCCTATCAGTGTTGTTATGTTCCTGAAAAATGTGACTTTAAGTGAAACGATGTTAAGCGAATCCCATTTCCCCATACGAATTAATGTAAATGGGTGGGTTAGGTTCCAGGGAAATTTTTTTTTCATCAGACAAAAGACTAATGTTTATTTATTTTTATACACACACATATATATATATATATATATATTATACACACACACACATATATACACACACACACACACACAATCGTATATATACATATACATACACGCGCATGCACAGTATAACTTTTAGACACACACTTTAATACTGGTACACAGCAATGATGATTGTGAAGCTTGATTGAGGTGGTGAAATCAGAGGGTGGGATATTTCCCAGGGCATGACTTACAGCCAAATTATAAACTAGCAATTGGCTCAAAGGTTAACTCGTTAACTCTTGAGCCAACTCGTCATTAATGTAGCCTCACACTCTACAAGGCAGAACAAATGGAGGGTGGGGAGACAGCATGGCAGACAGAGACAGACACACAGTGCGCGAGAGAGATGCACACTTTTCCTTTAAGTACGCTGACCCCACTCTTAAGTACCCTGCCCTGTTAAGTAGATTAGCAAACTGAGACCCCAGCTGCACCAGGAAGCTGCCTCCATCCTGAGCCCTGTCATGTGTCCCCCCGCTCTATGGAAGATGTGGGTAAGTGGGATGCAAGAGTAGATGAGGAGGAGGACACCCTGACATTAGCTCCACTCTTCCCCCACATCTGCACAGCAAGCAGGAGGCTCCGGGAGCATCTCCAAGGCACAAGGCAGGAGCAGCACATGGCAGTGGAGGGAGGGACAGACTAACTGTCCAGCAATTGATAGCCTGTTGGGCAGCTGCTGCACAGTGAATTTAGGGAAGCAGGGAGCCAGAGGCTGTGGGCCTGGTTAACGCCCCGTGAAAGGGTACTAGGGTACTGCCCCTCTGCAGCCCAGATCTGGGCAGAGGCAGCTGGTCTGACGTCTCTTTGCCGATGATGAGTAGTTCATAGACTGCAGTCAGTCTCAGGGATCAGGGGCTAGATGGTGACTGGCAGTAGCCACTGAGGCAAGGTGGAGATAAGGGGCGGGGGTTCCCCTGGTGGGGAGACCCAGATAGTGGGTTGCTGCCATATACAGAGTTAAATAAAATTCATATGAATTCTAATGTCTATATCCAGAACTGTCCCAAACCCACATAATCTAAGTCTTCCACAATCTCACCCTTCCTTTGGGTTTAATATTGCAAGAACAGCGACCAGTATTTCTGTGTGATCAAATCTGATCCTGGATTCAACCTCTAGCCATGACTGGCCTGCATCCAGAACCCAAAATCCTAGACTAAGCCTTGGCCCCAATGAAAACCACTCTGCCCATCTCTGGTAGAAAAAACTAACCATCTTTCTTAAAACAAAACACTTCATTGAGACTGTAACCAGTCTGCTGCCACCTGAACTTCCCCTACTGTCTGAATGTACCTCTGTACAGTCCCTGTGCCAAGCCTGTGTCTCTGCCTCAGGGATTCCCATGGCTCAGCCCCTTGGCTGGTTGGCTCTCTCAATTCCATACCCTTTCAGGTATTGAAGTACAGTTGTAACTGCTTAGGCCCTAAACTAGCTTCTCCCAGATGGCCTCTTCAGATTCCCCTCACCCAGTTCCACTTGGGCTAGCAGCAAAGTCTTTCCAGACTAAACAATCTCAAAACAGAAGTCTTCTTTAGCCATGCCTTTCTCCCCTCCCTACCCCACCGCACCCTCAGGCTCTTCTTTAATCACATTCTTTTTTGAAGAGTAGCTGGTCCAAGTGCTTCTCGCTGGAGTCCCTCAGTAGAACTCAAAACAGCACATAAAGCAAACACTACTGAAATCTCCTTTGCTCACTCTGAGCGTGAGTCTTCCATGCCTCTTGGGATCAGCTTCAGTTCCCCATTCCTCTTCAGGAACACTGACTCAGGGATGTCTTTCTGGGCCTGAACCTTGTTCCAGGATCCTCTGCAAGTGCTAGTTCCACTGCTACAGTGGTCTCCCCCAATGCTCCTCCAGACCTCTCCTCTTATTTATAGTCAGTGATCTCATTTTAGCCACATGACATCACTTATTGCTAAGACTAAGATTTTGTCATGATTATTTTTTAGTAAAAGTCATGGACAGGTCACAGGCAATAAACAAAAATTCATGGAAGCCGTGACTTGTCTATGACTTTTGCTGTTGCAGCTCCATGGTTTCCTCCACCAACGTGGTGGCTGGGAGCTGCAGGTTTCCCCCTTTGCTCACGGCAGCTGGAAGCTGCAGGTAGGCCCCCCTCCACCTACACCCACTGGGAGCTGCAGGGTGACCATATTTCGCAAAGAGAAAACAGGACATTCACTCGCCTGAGATGTCCCTCTTCTCCTCATGCAAGGCTGTCGCCCATCACTGGAACCCTGAGGCGGGCCCCTCAGGAGTCTGTCACCTGTTGCTGGAACCTTGCAGGGAACCCCATCACCTGCCAAGGTCCCACTGGCTGCCAACTCCAGAGTCTGCAGCTGAAGCAGAGACTGTCACGGAGGTCTCGAAGTCATGGACATAAACGTAGCCTTACTCATTACTATTCATTCTCCCCACCTGGGGAGATGAGGCAAGTTTCTCAGAGATCAACTGAGGCCCATCTCACCCTTAAAAGGATCACTCACTCTGTGGCAAAGACAATGCCTTCCCCCAAAACAATAGTCTAAGCCTGATTCTTAAGATCAGTCAATTGTAAGGGTCTGTATCAAGGAACTGAGATTAACAGAAATATATCTATAGTATTGAGGTTCAACCCATTTAAGCATCCCTTTAGACACAATTTCAATTCACTTACCATTCTAAGGAAAATATCAAACTCCATTTGTCATGCTGAGTAGGAAGGAGCTATAATACTTTAACACAGGCCTGAAACTTTTTTTCTGTTTGAAATTACTTGTTATTCCTACACAGATTCTGATTATCATCAAAATGTCAGTTAAAGTAAGGCTAGTTTGTCCTCCACGTGAGGATGAATAGCTGAATACTTACAGTCCATATATTTATAAGGACAACGACAAATAAAAGAACAGTACAGTCTGTTCTTAGGCCATGCCTTTGGCTAAGCAGCAGAGGCAGCCATAAGCTGGGAAGGGTATGGTCACATCCTCACATTCCAAATCAGTCATATTGAAATAAGGCTATCTGGGGCTGTTGGAAAGGTGATCCGATCCATCACCTCCAGAGAAAGGGAAAAGCCTAGTAGATGTCAAAGGAAATTTGGTTTGATAGTTTTCTCTTTGATAAGAGTTCACTTGTCCATAGACACAGCTGGGAAACCCTTATGTCTTTATAGAGGTAGTTGTGAAATCCTCAGTTCTGTCCTGTTTTGTCATTATAGTTCCCACTTTGCTATTGTTTATTTGCATGGTCTCTGTCTGGTTCTGTGATTGTTTCTGTCTGCTGTATAATTAATTTTGCTGGGTGGTGGAATATAATTGGTTGGCTAATCATGTTACAGTATGTTAGGATTGGTTAGGTAAATTTCAGTAGAATGACTGGTTAAGGTATAGCTAAGAATATTACTCTATAAATTAGGGGCAAATTTTGTGTATTGTTGCTCTCTGTTCATGCAAGAAGGACCAGGGAAGTGGGAGAGTGAAGAAAACAGCTCTCTAACATAGAGCACTAAGGAATTCTTCTCATGATTGAAAACAACTGATAATTTTGTCCAATTCCTTAAACAAATTCTTATTTCCCAAACAAGTAAGGCAAATTATTCCAAATGAGTTCCAAAAGCCAGAGATTTCAACTTAACCAATGGTTTTGAACTATCAATAGCAGCAAAGGCCACAAAAAAAAGGTTTTATAACAACGGTACTGGTAGCATGTGCATGACTAATAGTACTATAAGTCTTCTGTTACTCAATACAGTGAAGATATGGAATGCTTTGGTAAAAATTGTTTAAATAGGAATGAAATTAAAATTTTTTTGCAATATTAAATTAATTAAATTTTGAAAGACATCTCCCCTGTATTTTGCAAACAGTAGTTACTCCTCTTCTGTTAGCAAGAGTAACTTTCTGTAGTACAGACATGTCGTGTCTTAGGCGCATTTAACATATGCGACTTTCGCGTTATGTGGTCTGCAAAAAAAAAAGGGGGGGGGGGAATAATTGTTTTAAAAACTTTCTGTAGGGCAGGCAATTTCACCCGCCATTGAACTCAACGGGTTTCGGCTATACACGGTTTCCGCTTTACGTGGTAACCGCAGAAGGGAACCCTCGCGCAAGATGCTACATACCTGTACAGCAAAGAGTAGATAGTTCACTAAAGCCTTGCAAAATACCATACAGTTTGAATGGCATTTACATTAACTTGCATCTATCACCTTCCAGCTGGTTATGCAGATAGTTATGTCCAAAACACATTGCCCAGAAAAGCAGAAAGACCACCAACCCAGGAGTATCTATTTACACTGTCACTTTGTATACATGAAGGGAAAAATCTTATCCCTATAAGATAGTTACCATCTTGTGCTTAGGCCTTGCAGTGTGAGCCAAAAGTGCAGCTCTTTATGTCACTGCAGAGTCCCAGGGGTGTGAATGGGACATTGTGAAGATATCACCATCTGTGCTGGTGAATCACACAGAAGGGTCATGGCTTTATTCTACAACAAAAATGTCATTACTGGAAGACACTTTTTTTGGAAGAAGTTGGTTAAACATCTCAGTCTTAATGTTTTTTCACATTTGCTTTGTGTTCAAAATTGATACTGTCCCATTATTTTCTTCAGTCACTATTTCTTTATATGATTCTACCAAACATATTAAATAAGTAAACTGTGTTTATGAAACTAACACTGATCAGAGTGAAACCCCAGACCTTGGAATGTCAGAATTTATGACACAAGATTACTGAGTGTCTATCAAGCCCTGCAGTACTGAGTAATGAGATTATAGATTAGCAATGACCTTGCAGACTCAGCTCTGAATGTTCCTGCTTTTGTTACCAAATCAGATTTACTGTTACTTTAATATATTTTCCTTTTCCAGTTCCTTTTGATTTTATGGAAGGGGTGTTTTTAAAAATGCTGGGGGCCAATGGTGCCTTCAGTGTTAATATTGAACTGAAAAATTGCTGCTGCACATTCATTCCATCTTAGAGACTTAAATCTAAACTGCCCACGGAAAAGTTTCCATGATGTGCACATGCATACACTGCAAAAGCAGCATTTACAAGACTATCTTGATATAGAAGCATTGCTATCAAAGTGACAAAGGTGTAGTAGGTTATCTTGCCTTTGTATACTGTACTGCGCAGGACTGTCAGTTCTGGATATTTGAGAAGTGCTTCATCTACATTACCTTTGGATATCTCCAGTGAAGGAATATCTTCAACTCAATTCAGTAGCTAGTTCTTTATACTCACTCTTAAGAACTATTAAGTTATTAACTATTACTGTTAAGAACAACATTCCTGAAGCCAAGAAGTCAATAGACAGAAGGTGCTCATCACCTCTTGAGATCAGGGCTGCAATATATATATGTTTTTCTTCATGCTATTTCAAATCGTAATTATCCCTACTGGCACTACTATGAGCGGTTTATTTCACCTTTGATGTTGACACCTTTCAGATATTTACAGATGATTATGTCACATTTTAATATGTTTATTTCCAAGCTATACATAATCACTTCCCTTAATCTTTCCTAACATGTCAACTCCTAGAAATCCTTTATCATGTACTAAATAATGTAACAGGAGCAGTCATGTTCACTTAGAAGTAAACCCACGCTATCAGAGCTAGCCCGCCGCCCCGTCTTCTCTTCTCCAGACTAAACAAATCCATTTTCCCCCCAATCTTATCTGTGTTCTAGACCTGTGAGATGAAGTATATAAAAGGTTGTTAGCTTGTGATCCACTATGACCCACAGATCCCTTTTTGCAGCACTTCTTCTTAGGCAGTCATTTCCCATTTTGTAACTGATTGTTCCTTTCCAAATAGAGTACTCTGCATTTGCCCTTATTGAATTTCATCCCATTTACTTCAGACCATTTATCCAGATCATTTTGAATTTTAATCTTATCTTCTAAAGCACTTGTAACTCCTCCCAAGGCAGTCAGTTCAAGCCTAATCAGCGTGATTGAAGATCTCCTGGTTAAGCCAGCGTGGTCTTGCCATATTTCCTACGAAGTGAGATAATTTGCTCATGCCCTTAACTGCCAACTCTCTTGAACTATTTTTCCCCTGAGATTTGCTTCCCATGGGAACTTACCTACTAACTCCGTGATTTCGCTCAAGTCTGCCATCTTAAAAACCATTATTTTTATTGTGCTGTTTTCCTTCCTACCATTTTTTAGAATCATGAACCCTAACATTTCATGATCACTTTCATCCAAGCTGCCTTCCACTTTTAAATTCTCAACGAATTCCTCACTATTTATCAAAATCAAATCTACTACAGCATCTTCCTTAGTGGCTCTCTCTACTTTCTGAAATAAAAAACTGTCACCAATACATTCCAAGAACTTGTTTGATTACCTGTGCCTGCTGTGTTATTTTCTAAACAGATGTGTAGGTATCTGAAGTCTCCCATCATCACCAAGTTCTATGCTTTAGATGATTTTGTTAATTGTTTATAAAAAGCCTCCTCCACCTCTTCTTCTTGTGGTAGGTAGTAAACCCCTACCATGACACCACCTATTGCTTGAGCCCTGGCATATACCGAATTGCTTGAGCTTTGGCATCTATTACAAATTAAGCACTGCAACTATGTTACAGTTGTTTATTAACCAGCATTTCAGTTCTTCCCGCTTATTCCTCATACTTCTCACATTAGCATATAAACATCTAAGATACTGACTGATTCCCCGCTATAATCTGTCCTCTCTCTGCTATAACGGCCCATGCTCCCCTCAGATTCCCACCCTTTGTCTCCTGCCCCCATCAAACTCAGTTTAAAGTCATTGGTAGGTTAGCCAGTCTGTCTTCAAATATGCTCTTCCTTGATGGGTGGACCCCATCTATGCTTAGCAGTCCTTCCCAGAACAACATCCTGTGGTCAAGGAAGCCCTCCTGGTGACACCATCCTTGCAGCCAGGCACTCACTTCCAGGAAGCATCCGTCTCTGCCTTGACTAGAAGTATGAAAGAGAACATCACCTGCACCCCCAGCTCCTTCCACCCTTACTCACAGAGCCCTGTAGTCACTTCTGATCTACTCAGGGTCATACCATACAGTTTCATTAGTGCCCACATGAATGAATAATATGGGGTAGGAGCCAGAGGGCTGGATGATCCTCGGTAATACCTCCGTAACATCTCGGATACAGGCTCCTGGCAGGCAGCATACCTCCCATGATGCCGTGTCAGACCAAAAATGCCTCCATCCCACTCAGAAGAGAGTCACCAACCACCACTATTCTACATTTCCTCCTGGGAGTGGTGGCTGTAAACCTCCCGGCCTTGGGGGTTCATGGCTTTTCTTCCTCTATCATTGGGTGCAATTCCTCATTGCCATGTCTTCATAATTGTTCTTCATTACTATGGTGGTGAGTTGGGAGTGGGGATAGAGCACAGCCTTCTGCCAGAAATAACCAGCGGCCAGTGTCCTCCCTGTGACAGAGCTATATCATCCTCCCCTGGTTGTGTGACAGCAGTCTGCTTTAGCTGGATAGCTTCCTCAGCCTTGGGCATCATTGCCCAATATTCATATGGAAAATTCCTTATATACATGGATGCTTCTCAGCCTAGTCACCTCCTCCTGTAGCTCTTCGTCTTGCATCCTAAGATTCCACCACCAGACACCTTTCATACTGGATGGTTTCCCCAACTTGGCTTTCCGCGAGAGAGAAATGCAGTTCACAGTCTCTGAAAATCTACACCAGAATCTGGGTAGATGTATCCATGGTTAGGTTGTCTGTCTGGATACATGCGCAGGAGGAGGAGACAGGAGCAGTGTTTGCACTGGCGATGAGATCTTTCCTAACCATAGTGACTGTATGTGTACAATGTGTACTTCCCCTTCCTATGTCTGCTACCCTTACTCTGACAGAAGAGAGCCAGGATCTGCTTTTCATAGAATCACAGAAGATTAGGGCTGTAGAGACCTCAGAAGGTCATCTAGTCCAAACCTCTGCTCAAAGCAAACCTTGACTCAAATTGATCGCTGGTGTAATTCCATTTAATTAAAAGTAAATTAAAAAAAATCAAATTGAATCGAATCCTTGTGTCCAGTCATATCGATCTTTTGTCCCTTTGTTCAGACTGGCACATAACACAGTGGTTAGTAACAGGGAGGCCATGCAGGAAAAATTATCATTCACAGTGAACAGAATTTCCAATCATGGTTTTAACTGAAGAAAATAAAAACAATTCTGGAAGACTAGTGTGGGGTTTAGACTGGCTTTTTTGCTTCATAGACGATTATGTTATTAATCTTACCGGTAATATTTATGTATTTTTCTGTTATATGCTTTATTTGTAAAGAACAGTTTCATTACTGAATAATGCATCTATTTGCCAAATTATAAATGATTAATTACAAATTATTACATCTAATGAGGTAGAACCTTTTGGCTTCAGAAAAGAAGATCTAGGTGTCTAGTCATGACTGAAAAACTGGATGCAATTACTTCAGCCAGGCAGTAGACTGTCTAAGCCTTTATCTTCTTGTGTAGCTAGTTAAGATTTCATGGCATTTTGGCACCACTGAGATGCAGTCTCTTATTTCCCAGAGGCACCAATGAGCAGAAAACAAGTTGGATTATGTAAATATTCCAGCCCAACATATTAGAATTAGATTTCACATGACACTGTATACAAATAATTAAGTAAAAATAGAAGAGGTAACTTTGAGCAAATTCTTTATAGTGTATCTATTCTAATCGCTTCTAAGTAAAATATGAGCTAAGTGCCTAACAGAAAAACAAGAGTTTCAAAATTATTTGGAAATTTAATAAATGTTAGATTTTTAAATGACTGTAATAAAAGTGACTGCTAAGAAAATAACCTAAGAGTCATTAAGTTTATATGAGTTACCATGAATCATTATTTTTATGAGCAAATCTAAAAAGTTTTAAACTGTCTGTAAGTGGATCTAACCTCAGTGACTCTAATGGAGTAGCACTCACTTACCTGAGGTCTGATTTTTGGCTCAGCAATCTGTGCTAACTCTAGTTAGTGCAGTTATGTTAAATGGTGTTTTAGGTGAGGTCACTACATTGATGAGTACTTCACATGAACTGATTAGATATGATCCCCAATTAAAATATCCAGGGATAAGTACTGAAAAATCTTAAGGTGGCTGAAAAAAAATCTTAATGCTTTCCCCTAGGTATTTCTTAGAGAAAACATTTCTACAAATGATATCAGTTTTATTCACTGTGCGATCATTCAGCAAATACCCATTTTCAGATGCAGTACTTTCTTGCAGTAGCATAAAAATTAAGAAGAGCAAAACTCCAAAAGTTTGAATGGAGTATCTGGGAATTTTTCATTGACTTTGAAGAGGGGTAGGATTACGCCAAAATGTGTAGGTAAGTTAAGTCAAAATGCTTGTCTTACTCTGAGCCCCCAAATATTCCTGAATTCTGAAGTATCCATATGAAACAATCTCTAAAACTGATAATACATTATTATAAGGATGGTATATATGTACCCCATTATCACTGAATTTAGCCAATATCCTATCATTCATGAATTGCCATTTTCATTTATTAATATGTACTACCTTTCATCAAAGTATGTCAAAACACTTTACTAAGTTTTCTTTACCAAGATTACTTAGGCAAAAGAATACTCCTAATGAGGTACGTATGCTAATTTTATAGAGGTGTTTCCCAAAGCTCAGAGATATTAAGGGACTTGAGCAAGGCAAAACAGCATGTTAGTGGTGAAATCTGGAATGGAAACTAGGAGATCCAACACTTTGTAAGACACTTCGCCCCATGATACACTCTCCCCCTTCAACTACCACTTTCAACTATGCCCGTTTTGCTTCTCTCCCCCACCCCCACTCCAGAGTGGTGCCACCAACATTTCAATTTGGATTTTTGGAATTTCATTTATTAACCACAGCCTCTGTTTCTTTACGTACCTTCAGACTCAACAATTGCTTTGCTTCAGCCAAGTAGTGGGACTGAAATGCATCTAGTTACAAATGTTTGCCAGGTCCCCTTCTTGCACACTAAACCCAACAATCAGAATCATCAGACCATGCTCACATTCTCATACATTTTGAATTACTTAAAACAGACAGAGTTTAGGCATTGAAGACTGAATTGTGAGAAGCCAGGAAAATGCATGGAGTTCATTTTTTCTTTTTAAATTTCAGGTGTGAACCCTCACTGCTTGCAATGCCCTAAGATGACGTATAATGTACTCCTAAGAAAAGAAAACTCTACAATGGCCTACCATAACTACACACATGTACATGGGGAAATTGATTTAGTAAACAAAATTATGGAACTAGATAATAAGCCTATTGTCACAGGATAAAGCACTTGAGAACTAGAGGATTAAGAAAAATGGGATGAACTTAAAGGGTATTTTAGATGAATATCAGATCTATTAGCCTGTCAATTTCCAAAGTGGCAACTGCTTAAGTCACTTAAAACTTTAATGGGCAATGCACTTAATATTGAGAATTATCCTAGATAGTACACAAATAATCTAACATAATCAGAGAGAAAAATGAGCTGTTTGGGAAAGTCCTCTTCACAAAATTCAGACTAAATAAATGTGCTATATGCTGGGGTTGGTGGTGTCTGCAGGAGAAGGAATAAGAATTCCTTTCACAGATAACTAAGCCTTCATCATGGGGTACACATATGGAGCAACAAGCAGATGATCCATTGGCCCTGACTGTGTCCCAAACTTCTCTCCAGTAGGATGCACAGAGCTACTGCAAAGCTTGGTTCTGCTGTGCACCAAGGGTCCATATACTGTATACTCACCACACTGCTTGCTGCAGAGTCACACTGATTCTATTGCATTACAAATTGTCTGTAACCCTTACTTGGGCTACAAGATTTGGGCCGCCTCATCATCAGGAATCCCTCAAAGTCCAGGGTGATTGCCTTTTATGGATTGTCCATTTTAAATTATCTGTGGGTCCGCTGATGGTTGATAAGGCCTGGTCTAGAGCCAAAGACTCTGTCACATTGCAGATGTGTTTCTGATCAGGGTGAGTGAACCAGGGGCATTGGTTCGAGCCACAGCATGCTCTGTCACTTCCATTTTTCTATTACATGTAGTAGCTTCTGATTCTCAAAATGCTGAGTTCCCTGCCTCAAGTAGTTCCTCCACTGTTGTCAGTCCTGAGTTATACGTTCCCATGAGCTGATATCAAGATTGCATTTCCTCATACTAGCCTTTGAGGATGTCCCTGTAGTGTTTTTTCTTCCCTCCTGTAGCGTGTTCACCTTGTCTGAGTTGAGAACAGGAGACTTGCTTTGGCAGTCTGGAATCAGGCATCTGAACAACATAGCCTGCTCAGCATAGCTGATGATAAATAATTATCACCTCAATGCTTGTAATATTGGCTTGCAAGAGGACACTAATGTGAGTGCATCTATTGTCCCATTTGATTTAGAGACTCTTAAGTATATAATGTTAATGATACTTCTCCAGCGCTTTAAGATGTCTTCTGTATGTTGTCCACTTTTCAGCCCCAGACTGTAGGGTAGGGATCACAATAGCTGTATGGATGAGTTTTGTTTTGGTTCTGATGTCGTAATCTTCAAACCCTGTCTTTCTCAGATGACCAAAAGCTCAGCTTGCACATTTGAGTCAGTACTGTATTTCTTTATCAATACCAGTTGTCTGTGAGAGGAGACTTCTAAGAAACGGAACGTTCTCTACAGGGTTATCATGGATCTGTATTGCTGGTGTTGGGAACTGTGCACCAGGAGCTTGCTGATAGAGGACCTTTGTCTTCTGAATGTTAAGGGTCAGTCCCATTTTCTGATATGCTTCAACAAAGAGGTTGATGATCACGTGAAGTTCTATTGCCAAGTGAGCACATGCAACAGCGTCATTAGAACACTGAAGCTTGATGACTGAATGTTTTGATTCTGAATCAGAAGCAGCCTCCATTTAGTAGATTAGCTGCACTCCTACCAGGATCTTATCAGTGATCAAAATAGAGCATCACAGCAAAGAGTATCAGGGCAATGACAGAACCCTGCTTGATGCCTGTCATAACCATAAAAGGAACTGTAGTAGGTCCATTACAGAGGATCACCACTTGCATGTCATCATGAAAGAGATGAATAATCATGACAAATTTCAGTGGCCATCCATACTTCAGAAGAATTTTCCACAACATTTCCCTGTTAATGGAATCAAAGGCTTTTGTGAGATCAATGAACCCCAGGAATTGTGGTCTGTGTTGTTCTCTACATTCTTCCTGCAGTCGAGGAGTAGTGAAGATCATATCATCAGTGCCTCTAGATTTCTAAACCCACACTGAGATTCAGGAAAAATGTCTTTGGTAAGAGGAATCTGACAGTTCTGGAGAAGTCTTGCGAGGACCTTTCCTGAAATTGCTCTATAATTTCCACAAGATTTGGGCCTACAACATAGTTGTAAAATTCCATGTAATTCTGTAACTGCTTGGTAGCTCAGTTGAAAGATTTTAAATTCATTGTGAGCTAATAAGGAATAGCACAGAGCCTTCAAGCTTGTTCTTCAGAATTCAGTGTTAAGATCTCTGTCAATGAGATTCTCATCACTCCAGTGAAACCCAATTACAATACTCATTGTGTAGAATTCATATTAGATCCATATAGTCACTGCTGATATAGATATACTGTATTGAAATTTAATTTGAAATTCAGCTTTACAGTGGGATAAAATGATTTGTGATTGATTACAATATTAGGGCTACTGAATGCCTTATGAATCTTTAAGATGAAAAAGGAACAATCATTAAACCTAAACACATGGGAAATTATGGCAGTTTCCAGATTATCAGAATAAATGTTGATTTTTAACTGCAGTGAGTGGGTCATGTTTTAATTCTGCCTCTTCCCATGAATCAGTTTATCACGTCTCAGGCATGGTGCTGATGTGGCACAATGCCTCAGGTAAAATGGCTTACTGTTTGATAGAGAAACCCTTCTAAGTTTTCTTTGGAATTTAAATCTTCAGCACGCTGCTCTTAGAAAGCCCTGCCTAGTCTAATCACTTTTTATTAATGAAATCTGTAAAATGCTCTAATAATTTAATTCCCTACCACTTTTTAAGTGAATAAAGTATAAAAAAGGAAGAGACATACAGTTCATCAGGAAATAAAATACATACTGTGGCAAAGCTCTGGCCTTGTCCCTGTGGGTCCTGTGCTTCCAGGCAGTGTATCAGTAGTAGCAGGTTGGGGGGAACCCGGGCCCGCCCTCTTCTCCAGGTTCCGGCCCAGGGACCCTAATGGTAGCAGCTGTTGGCAGCCAATCTTTCACTGACAGAGTTGCTACTTTTCTCCGGGCCACTTCCCCACAGCTCTCCCACTTCTCCCTTACCTCAGGTCACAGCAAAATTTCCTCTCCTCCAGTTCCTTTCTCCTTGGCTCCCCCACCTGACTAACGGAGGTTTTTAACAAGTTTCAGCCAGCCCCTGATTGGCTTCAGGTGTCCCAATCAGGCTAGCTATTTCTACTCCTTTCTAGAAGCTTCTTGATTGGCCTGGAGTAGCCTTTGTTTGGCTATCTAGGAAACAGGGACCTGCACATCCTGAGGCTGATATACCTGCCTTCTAGCACTCTCCTATACCCTTCTGATCTGACTCCGTCACAATACATTCAGATTACTAACATTTAAACATCACAATATGCTGCTATACTTTACTTCCCAACATGCTGCATAGCAAATCGAACCTTTTATTTTGCAGCTCAGTTTAGATGCTTTGTTTATGCTCCAGTATTATGAATACATTCCCAGCTTGTTCAAATTGCAGTGTTCTCCCAAGAGTTCTCAGTTCTTAAAAAAAACCCAGCAGTGACAGCCAAGATATTTTTGATCAAATATATTATCCTCTTTTGAGGACCATTTTTAATCACTCATTAAATATAGCGATCATTTTGTCAGGCTTTGAAGATAGCTGGTCTTGATCTCTATTAGGGAAGTAACTAGCTATTTTTTTTACTGTTTATTATAATACATTTTTAACACATGCATGGTGTGACCAGTGGTGTCTAGGGAAGCCCACGCTGGAAATGCCAAGGTCAGGGCAGGCTGCAAAAGGGAGAGCAGATGCTCCCAAGACTGGTGGGTAACACTGAAGTTAAACACCCCAACCAATCACAAACTGTGCTTCTGATACCCCACCTTGTTATCAAGAAGCAAGAGAGAAGAATCAGACAACCCCCTTTACTGCATTCCAGTTCTCTGGTTACCAGTCAGCACCTCGGTCCAGTTCAGTAAGAAATTTTTTTAAAACTCTACTCACATATACAAAATGTCCTTCTGACCACAAAGGGTCAGCCATGTTACCAGGAATAGTTTGGATCTTACCCAAAATACTACACTGCCAGCCAATCCTTTAGTATCTAAAACTAAAGGTTTATTATAAAGAGAAAAGAAGAAGAGAGAGATGTTAAATGGTAACACAGTCACATACATACAAAGATTTCAAAGTCCATATATCAGGTTCTTAGCAGTATTGTTGAGTTTTCTGGCTTGAAAGTCCCTCTGGAACTTATCCACGGCTTGGATGGGTCATTTAGTCCTTTGTTCAGAGCTTCAGTTTGTAGCACAGTTCCGCCAGAGGTAAGAAGCAGGATTGAAGACAAAATGGAGAAGATGCAACTGCCTTTTATAGTCTTTTCCCATGGGCCTGTGCTTCCTTTGTTTCAAACAAAAAGCTGCCCAGCACATGGCTTGGAGGCTTTAGAGTTCTGTTCATAGGCATGCCCCTGCATGCCTTGCTGAGTCATAAGGTGTACCTGCCTTCTCTCAGTGGGTTGATTGTACAGCGGATGGTTTTTAATGGGCCATCAAGCAGACTAGGCAGAGCTGATGTCCAAATTGTCTGGGGGTAACACCCAGAAGCATAGCACAAGTTTGAAATACTGACATACATATCTATAACTCAAAGGGGATACAAACACAAATGAGATCATCATATCTGGCAAGTTATCACATTTTTGCAGATATGCCAAATATGCCATATAAGGTAACACATTACAATTTAACAAGATTCATAATATCCTCAAGTGTCCATCAGATTCCAGACAGCATCACACACAACACATTAGTAATAGTTGCAAAGCCCCAGTGCAGATTTACGTACTGTTCCTACAACACAGAAACCCAGGATTGGTTTTTATTAAGGCTACGTTATGTCACGAAGTCATGGAACCCGTCACTTCCAGAGACCTCTGTGACATTCTCTGCATCAGCACCAGGGACTGCAGGACTCTGGAGCTGGCAGCCAGTGTGGCCCTGCCCTGGTTCCAGCGACAGGCAACAGTAGTGAAAGGTGACAGACTCCTAAGGGGGCCCTTTCCAGGATTCCAGCGATGGGCAACAGCTTCGTGCAGGCAGGGGGCGGGAGGGGAGAAGCCTCAGGTGAGTAGCTGGGAATGTCCCATTTTCTCTTGGGAAAATATGGTCACCCTACAGCTCCCAGCTGCTTTGGTGGAGGGGGAGCTCCCTGCAGCTTCCAGCTGCTGTGGACAGAGGGGAATGCCACAGCTCCCAGCCACCACGATGGTGGGGGAAACCATGGAGCCGCAGAAGCAAAAGTCACGGCTTCCGTGAATTCTTGTTTATTGCCCGTGACTTTTTCTAAAAATAACCATGACAAAAATCGTAGCCTTCACTATTACTATCAGAGTTACCCTCGCTTACCACATAATGATCAACTGTAAAAGAACACACAGTTTTCAGGACTGGCACTTTTCAGCAGCAGTTTCCTTACTTCCAAGAACACAGGACTATATGCACTCAACTGGTGTAAAATGGCATAACACCATTGGCTTCAATGGAGCTACATCCATTTATACCAGCTGAGGACCTGTCCAGTCATTCCTCTTATGTAGAACGTATTAAGAAACACAAATGTTTTCTGGGCGATTTTACTGACTTCTCTGGTTTACCCCTCACCTTCTGTGTACAGAGTTAAGTGTAGGTTGAGGTTCAAGACTCCTTCAATTGCATACTTAAGCAGATATGTCTAAAGGTCCATTTGTCCAATTTTTGCATTGTTTCCTTCCTACTAGTATGTTATTCAAATGTGTGGCAGCACCAGAGTGAAAAGTAGTTCATGTCCTGATCCACAAAGATCTTCATCATGGATCCCTCAAAGAAAGGTATCTTTAGTTTCTTCCTGCTAGTACCAACTGCAGACTCAGTGTAAAAAGACAGCAGGCAAGTAATAGCAAGGCCAGTGGAGGGGAAGGGAGAAAAGGAACATGGAGTGAAGAGAGAACAGGGAAAAGATGAATCTATATGCCTGGGATCAGGAAAGAGGCACTATCAGATATATCCATATGCCAGATAATAGGCAGGAGTTACCCATGCTGTCTTACATGATTTTTATTTTAACCGATTACTTCTTGGTGATACTCTGAAAGTGCTGTTCTCAGATACAAAATGCAATCAACTATGGTGTGAGATGAAAAACATTTAATTTTGTATCCTGAATCACTCTCACCCACATGATGATGATATCCGGAAGTATTAAGAGTGGATCTTTCTTTTTCATATATCACTAATAAAATCTCTGAAAATATCTGTTCTCATATTTTCAGTACATTTTAAGATCATGATATTTAACTGATAATGACATATTGCTGGCACTGTCCAAATAATAATAGTCTGACACATCCATGGCACCAGCACGATGTAATTTGTGAGATATGCACTTCATAGTCCTTACTTTGACTGATGAACACATGCTATTTAAAAAACTAAAAAATCTGCACATCTTAATATGCAACATATTGATACTTTGGAGAGCTCAGACATTAAAAATAAATTCAGCTTCTTGACAGATTACCAGCAGCATTCATCCCTTTGTTATTTTTCAGTCATTTAATGGCACTATAATTAAGAATCATTCTATGTAGAGTAATAGGAGTTATAAATTATTTATCTCTACAATGCAGTTCTGTTACATAGCATAATATTGTCTCTCAAGGAAGGTCCACTCAGCTAGGCACCAAAGGAGTGTGTTATTTCAAAAGGACAGAATCCCTCAAAAAGGGAGATTTCACTGATCTAAAAGATGAAGCATACTGTATATAGTATGCTTCATTTAAAATGTATCAAAAAGATGACTAAGTTATTGAAGCAGTGAAAAAATAAATTATAAACCACGAAGATGGGGGGGGGCTTATAACTAGATGAATGGAAGGTCCAAGTATTCACCAGAATGCTTATTTTTATTTTGTGATATTTCTGTCCATAGCTCTTTTCTAGTATTAACTGCAAATGGACACAACATGCCAAAAGATGGCATGAACAAAGGCATCGTTTAGCATAAATTATAATGGATTTCCTCCTCCTTACTTCCCAGACAACCAATTTCTATTTTTATTTATAATAGAACTAGAACTGCCAGAGTGCCATCACATATCCAGAACAGAATTAATGATACAGGAACTTTTTGAACCTTAAATACATATAAGGTTTCTTCGCTTTAAGCTTTTGCATGTTCAATCACATAAGAAATCCAGAAGTAAAAGGGGTAAAAAATACATCTTTCAAATGTGAGCAGGCTGCATTCACTTACGTCACTTAGGAAAATAGGAATCGTGAGAGCTCAACAAACAGCAAGGCATAAGATTATATTATGTGTTGCATTGTTTTTGTTGTAGTAAGGATTCATGCATTATTTTTTAAATGCATCACACCTACACTAATGCCAAAATAAATACAAGCATAATTATTCAAGACAAGTAAGCTAATCTTTTCAAGCTTTATTTTTCATTATCTGCCATATTCCCTTATAAATTGCAATGACCCTATGCCTGTACGGTTATTTACATTGCACACTGTGGCCATAGTATAATCCCTAGGGATACATGAACACAACTTTTGCTACCACTCAAAAAATCTCAGGCCTTTAACTGCTAAAAGAGAGGACTTTCCATTAACTGCAGTTGCCGTAGGTCTTAGAGCGCTGTAGGATCATAGAAGATTAGAATTGGAAGAGAATTCAGAAGGTCATCTACTCCAACCCCCTGCTCAGAAACCACAACTAAATCATCCCAGTCATGGCTTTGTCAAACCGGCCTTATAACAGCCTCTAAGGATGGTGAATCCACCATCTCTCTAGATATTAAATTCCAGTACTTCACCATCCTCCTAGTAAAATAGTTTTTCCTAACCTAGACCTCCCCCATTGCAACTTGGGGCCATTTCTCCTTGTTCAGTCATCTGCCACCACTGAGAACAGTCTAGCTCAGGGCTGGCCAACCTGAGCAGGAGCCAGAATTTACTAACATACATTACCAAAGAGCCACAGCAATACATCAGCAGCCTCCCATCAGCTCCCCCATGCAGCCCTGCCATGACACTGAAGCAGAAACCCAGGCTCACTCATCATAATTCTCCCTCATCACAATCCTCCATCCCTCTGAGAAGAGATCAGGGAGGTATCAATATCAGTTCTGGATTTTCTCCTCTGTGAGAGAAGTAGCTTCTTGTCATTAGAGTGGTTTGCTCTGAAATGAGCCCAAGTAATCTGAAACAAACTTGATGTGAATAAAAGACAATTAAAGAAAAATACCAATATATTTAAATATAACATATAGAGAGGAAGAACAGAACATAGAAAGTAACATGAAGCATCCCAAATATACAAATAGCACTAGCAATTCTGCCTCTGTATAGAAGAAGCAAAAATCTTTATGATGTGACAAACCATTTTTCTTCTCTTCAATTTTAGAGTCTTCCCCCCACCCCGCCCCCGACTAAAACATCCTGTATTTAGTCTTTTCATACAAGAGGAAACTGATATACTATTATATTCCAGGCCTGTTTTTCCTGAGAAAACCTAAAAGCTTTAGGCTTCAGGTTTTTCAAAGACAGGATTTCTCTGTAGATTGTACTGAGTCACAGTCCCTTCCTTTCAACCTGAGAAACTCTTGGGGAAATTAATGCAAATCTTCAAAGAAAAGTTACTGAAAAAAAAATGTTACTCAGGGAAGAGGTTGTAAGTACAAATATGAATTGGTTTGAAATAGGGACTGGACAAATTCTTTGCTATAAAGTTTGAACCCACATAATGTGATATTAGGTTTGATTCTGAAACACTGACAGCTTTGGCTGTCGTGCAAAATAATCATTTAACTACTTTACATACAGAGGACCTATGCACTGGGCCCCACGTCATCACTAAGGTCTGCTCCGTTGCCTCTCTAAACCCAGGTTTGTACTAAGGCTCTGTATGATTAATGGGACTAGTTACAGTAACGAGCACTACAGTAGAAAATGCTTGCAGGATTTAATCTGCTGCTGACTAATGAGAAGCTGGTGTAATTCAGAGACATACCTCCTTGTGATAGCAAAATACTGTAAATGTACTTCAACTTTTTATTTTTTTAATTTACAGCTGCTCTTGAATTGTGTACAATCTACATTGGCTATGAAAGGCAATCACTATACCAGTAACACATTTTGATTTTAGCAGTTTTAAATTGTCCTTGATCAATATCAGAATATCTGGAGGGAAAAGCCTAAATCACCATCTTAATTTAATATTGGAAGTGAACTCCCTTTAAACATGAAGCCTCATAAATCATTTGTTTTCTTTGACTCCCCAGAGGGAAGCTAAGGGAGTATGCAATTCTGTGCTGCGCGCCCTTGTACTCTGCAACCAGTTTTTATTGAGACATTTAGTTGGCCAAATTGTGCTCTGCAATTAATAGAGTTACTTTGGATTTACACCAGTGAAGCTGAAAATAGAACATGACCCATTACAGATTAGCAATGCAACCAGAAATGCAGTAGTTTTCTGTGATTTTCTAGATTTTCCACCTGGAAGAGTTTTTGACCAGAAAATGCTGTTTCAGGTCAGTTAATTTATCAATAACTTTGAATCAGATAAACATTAACAGAAATTCAGCAATCAGACATTCAGAAGGGGAAATTAAATAGAAGGTTTTTTTAAAAAACATGCACTAAAAATGTTTTAATTCTGAGGCAAGAAAAACAAAAATAAAAAACAGCCCTTTACGTTTGAATAAATTGATTCTTCAGTCATACTATAGCTCTCTAACACCCACTGCCCCATATGTTGCTGGGCAATGAAATACACTGATTTTAATATGCAGCTCTTTGTTGGGTTTAAAAAAATCTAATTTGAAGAAGTATTTCACACAAGTGATCACCCTTCTGGGAATGACAGACTATTTACCTATATGTTGAAAATTGTGATTTGCTAGTACCGTATAATACTGCCACCTATTTAGCACTTTTTTCAGGTCAGAAAAAAATTATAAATTTGCTTCTTAATTGCTTCATTGCAGAGAAAGTTTTAAGTACAGGAATAAGGACAATCTGAGGTCTATTCCTGGCTCTGACACTAACTCTGTGAGCTTGAACAAGTTAAGGAAATTGGGAAAGAAAAGCTACTTGCAAAAAGAGGCATGATAGTACTTCCTCAATGTACTGTTATGGGGTTTTAATTGGACAATGTTTAAAAAGAACTCTGAATATGAAAAACACTATGAAAGTAGTATGTATTATTAGAAAACAATCACCAGTATAATAAAGTATGTCCATAGAAGGTATTTTCCTTACCATGTACTTATGTCCTACAATAAGCTTCCCTTATTTAGTGTAAACAGAATAATTATTTATATGTTAGTACTGTGGAGAAATTTGGCTGTCAACCTTAAATGTTCAAAACATGAGTTACACTCCACCCCCCCCCCCCAAAAAAAACCCCCATGAGATTTACTTTTAAAAAACTGCAGGTGTTTTGGAGATTTGTTAACTCCCACCCCTCATTTGCATGTGGCCATTACAGGTTGAAAATTCAACATAAACAAGCATGCAAGCCTCTATCTTGGCTGACGTAAGAGGGACTCCACTGACCCTCTCCCCTCTCCAGTGGTGGGGAATTGCATTTATTATTTATAGCAAGAGTACCTCAAAAGTGTGTTAGTTGCCTCCCACTACAGAGAAGAGATGGTCCTTGTTTCAAGGTGTTTGCAATTTAATTTAAGACATAGCAGGTAACAAAATAGTAGGGAGAGACAGAAGAAAAAGGACAATGAGCTTGCACTTGGCAAAGACTAAGAAATAGCATAATGCAGAAAAATATATGAGATATTAAAATTGGCAAATTTGGGATAGGCATGTGGAAGGGAAAGTTAGGGGCTCTGAGGACTAGCTTAGGAAAGGTGATTCCTGGGGAAGTGAAGACATGTAAGAATTATAGAGATGGTCATGGAAAAAGAGGACAAACAGGACACTGACGTTAGCATTATTCTAATGACCAAGTGATTAGGATTGGGAAGAGCTGTGAACTTAGTCCCTATGCAGAGAGCCAGCATGTATTTACACCTAGCAAATAATCCAAAAGATCATACTATTGTGAATTACCTTAAATATCAGTCACTGCATATATGAACTGGGTCATGTCCAACCTGCAGAAGAAGGTATATTTTTACAGAAAGTTATCAACCTGAGGTTGAAGGAAGCAGAGCATAAGGCTGACCTAGAATGGGTTTGAAGAGGAAATTTTGAGGGATTTAAGAAGCCTAAATCAGTGGTTCTCAATCTTTCCAGACTGCTGTACCCCTTTCAGGAGCCTGATTTGTCTTGCATACTTCAAGTTTCACCTCACTTAAAAACTACTTACAAAATCAGCCGTAAAATACAGAAGTGTCACAGCACACTATGCTTACTTTCTCATTTTTACCATATAGTTGTTAAATAAATCAATTGGAAGATAAATATTGTACTTACATTTAAGTATATAATAGGTAGAGCAATATAAACAAATCATTACATGAAATTTCTGTTTGTACTGACTTTGCTATTGCTTTTTATGTAGCCTGTTGTAAAACCATGCTAATAACTAGATGAGCTGATGTACCTCCAGAAGACCTCTGCCATACCCCAAAGGGTACACAAATTCCTGGTCTTCAACCACTGATCTAAATCCTCCCATTCCAACTCTTGCTGAAGGAAGACGGCTTGCAAGGCACCATTCAAGATGAAAACCCATTCTGCGTGCCACTAAGGCTGTGTGTTAGTCATAGGTATTTTTAGTAAAAGTCATGGACAGGTCATGGGAATTAAACAAAAATTCATGGCCTGGGACCTGTTCTATACAACCCTGACTAAATCGTGGGTGCTCTGGGGCAGGAGGCACTGCGGGCACTCTAGGGAAGGGGTAGTCCTGGACCCCACTGGTGCTGGGATGGGGGCAGATGGTGGCCCACAGCCCAGGACCCCCACTGCTGATGGGGGGAGGGGTTGGTGGGACTGGCAGGCTCCCTATCTGGCACTGTCCAGCTCCCCAGAAGACACAACCTATTCCTCAGCTCCTAGGTGGAGGCACGGTCATGGGGGATCTGCATGCTGCCCCATCCCAAATACTGGCTCCACAGCTCCCATTGGTCAGGAATCCCTGAGCCCCCTCCCATACTCCTGCTGCTGCTGGGGGAAGTTGCTGCAGAAGTTCCAGAGGTCCGGGAAAGTCACGGAATCCCTGACCTCCATGACAGTCTGGCAGCCTGAATCATAACCACGTGAATCCGCTTTTGCTATTGCCACAAATATGTACAAGTAGTATGTATAACAAAGGATAGGCATAACTTTGTGTGGGAGGGTGGCACAATTGAGATATGAAACAGGAGGCATAGTGACAAAATTTCTATGGTTTCTGCTGGTAAATAACAATTTCAAAGATTTAATATACTTTGAGTCATTATCAGCCTGCACTCCAAAACAACATGACAAGAATGCCTCTATTCTGATGATAGGTGCAATTCGCTGTTTATCATTACCACAATAGACGCAAGAGAAATTTTACAATTATACATTTACATGACTAGCAAACCAAAAGCCTTTGTATTCATGTCAGAATCAGTGCTTTTCCATTTTTTAAATAGCTTTAAAATAGGTGGAAAAAAGCCAGATGGATGCCACAGATACAGCACTAAGGAAGAATATTTATTGTACATACTGTTTATTGTTTGAGTGTTTTGGCAGCAAACTTTCTATAAAATAAAACCCCTGCCAACTCTGATTTATGTTTTATTCCCTCCTGCTTCACTATACTTTTTGTTTCCTTTTAAAAGTTGCCATATCCCCCGCTCCCTGCACACAGGAGAACACTGCTAAGACGCCAGCCAAAACTGGGAAAACTGAGGCACAGGATATGTGCAGCCTATGGAAGTCTGCACTCTATAACAGAGGATTCTTTACAGAGGGTGCTCCTGGATATCAGGAGGCAACTTATTCAAGATACTTGCAGCACACACAGAGGCAGGCACAAAGAGGAACCTATCCCCCAGAAAGGAACATACTGTTAACCAAAAAGAGGGAGATGGTTTCCTCAGAGACACAGTCCATGGGTAGAGCCAGACCCCTAGGAAGGAACGCCAAAGGGTTGGGTGATAAATCCCTTCCCCATCTGACACTGGGTATCTGAATGCCAGGTGTAACAATTTACTTAAGACTACCTTTGCATGTGGTGGTGGGCCACCTGCATACACGTTTGTTTTAATCTGCATGAACTGAATGCTTGGTCATTTCAATTTCACGTCCTTGGAGTGGGTGTTTTATCCTTGGCAGTTGCCTGCCTCCTCAGTCGTGGCCAGACCAAATTTAGTGAGGAAAAATTAAGAGAGGGAGATTTTACTGTTGGACAATCCTTCAGTGCAACAGGGTTTCCTTGTAGGTAGGATGGGGTGCTGGACTCAGATTGAAAATTGAGCCGTAAACAGACAAGAACATAATCCTGTGGGCGCTATTTCCTGTCTGAGTGGTGGTGACTACTTCCAAGAGTGAAGCTGGGGCAAGGGAGGCAAGTCAAGTAGGGACACACATTGGTAATGGCCAGGTCTTCAAGTCACTCAGACTATGAGGTAGGTGGAATTTGAGAGTTGATACAGGGACTTAATAAGGAACCCATTCAGGTACAATAAGAAACCTGGTTCTTTATCAACAGAGCCCTGCACAGAAACAAAATGGTGTATCTGCATCTGATCCGCAAAAATTATCTGCGGATATCCACGGATACAAAGCACGTATCTTTCCCACAGATTTGAAGAGCTCTTTTTATCAACAATTTTGCCTTAATACAAAAACCTAGTACGTGGAACATTCATTTGTACACAGAGAGGGTGGAGGAATTTACTCCCCTTCACTCCCAGTAGGCTTGGAGAGGGGAATAAGCATGATGGATCATTAGTGGTGGTCCGAACAGCAAGCCCACCCCACACTCACCCAAAAGCAGAGGCTCCTGTCCCACAGCAGGCATTATGACCTAGCAGGTGGGATCACAGAGCCATTTAGGGTTGATCCAGCCACCTCTCCATTATGATGGAGGCGGGTGGGAGACCAGGACCCATTTGCGTATGTGGTATTGCAACATTGTGCATTTGGGCCTGGTGCTAAGCAATCTGTGCACCATGTCACAATGCTCAGAGAGAGGAATCTGGCCCAGCTACACAGGACGGGAGCTGCTGCTAGGTGATGGTGTCACTTTCCAGGACTCTGGGGAAGGTGCCACTCATATACCGAAAGACTGCTGGATGAGGGGTTGCCCCAGTTCCCTATTAGTCCCCTCCCCCACTGGTACTCCTAGACATTTTAAGTGAATAAAGTTGCAGCTTAATTAAACCACATCCATTGTTTCCTGTCTGTCTTTTGGTGTGGCCAGTCAATGCTTTCTTACATCATAGTGCTATGACCCCAGTCAGTCCAAAGAGATTTTCTACCACATGCTAAAATTGCCCACTCTCACAGAACATGAAGGTCACCATACTACTAGATCCTCCCTCCCCTACCAGTCCCCCAAGAATCCAGCAAGTAGAAAGAATGGTTGCTCTTCTTGCTGAGAGCAGCTGAAAGGTGGAAATGCATCAATTTGTCTAATTTCTATAATCTATGCACTGCAAAAACTAATGTTTTACAATTCTATCAAACTAAATACAAATTAAAGATCTATGACTACAGGACTTTTGAGTTTGCACCTTTGTCCCAGAGGGTCGGGGTGAAGGTCTCTGAAGTGGATAGAAATTCTCTTAATCTTTAACAATTTCATATAAGTTAAAGATAAAAGATAAAAAGTACTTTTTGCTTCCCTGACTTCCCAACCCCCACAATTCTGAATAAATGAAATATTGTAGAGCTGATTCCCTACAAGGATGATCAAGACTGCAAGTTACTGCATCTAAAGTGGACTGTATATTATACTCAAATGTGGACCTAACTAAACTAATTTTGGAAAATACAAATTATTATTGAATTTTATTAATTTCACCTATCTTTAGAGGAGTCACAACATCCAACACAGACATGGCAACACAGAGATTCTCTTTTGTTTTATGGAGGGGGGGGGGGCGAGCATAGATGTTCCCCCCGTCCCCATGTTGGTCATTATAGCTTCGATTCCATAAGATTGAATTCAACAGGAATATGAGTAAAATTAATTGCACATTTAATTGTTTGTAGCATGAAACCCTGAAAAGTTTGTGTTAAATGATGCCCTTCTCTGTTAAAAAAATAGCAGACAAATAGAAAGACAGAAAGAACAGCAACGTACATTTTTCTACATCCTGACCTCATACACACACAAAAAGAAAATAGTCAATCACTAACAGGCCTTGTTTTAAATAAAATGCAACTTGCAAGAAAATACGGAAGTCTGTCAAAAATGGTGTCGAATTTTTATCATCTCCTTTCAAGTTTTTTAATGGCACAGTATAAAAGTTGCACTACTGGTCTGTCTGCCAGACGTATTTTGTCTTTTTCTTATTTTAAACACACACTGGTATAATGTGATGTACCTATTATAGGGTCCAATCCTCCAAGCCTTTACACACAATTTTACTCAACTGAGGCTCTCTTGTGACTGCTACACGCAATCTCCCCAATCACAATAGTGTACAACAGAACTATATATATTTCATATAAAATGAAGGAAGAAGAGACCGTAAAACTGAATATCACAGATATAGTTATGTATACGAAAATATGGAGTTTTTTTAATATAGTATTTTTCCATGCTGCTGCAATTTTGAGATTTTTGGCATGAAAAAACCCCACCTCTGGAAATATATGTTAAAGAAACACAAAATCCATCACAACATATTATTGATATTCAGGATTCAAAGATGTAACAAGGATTTAAATATTTGAATTCCAGTTTACTTACAAGACAGTTCTGATTATTATTATTGAGTGCATCATCATAGTTATTTTAAACTAACATACATTTAATTAAAAAACATTGAGTGAGTAATGATAGAGAGCCTGAATTCAGCAAAGGGAAATTATATGATAAACAATTTTCTGCATGAATTATACTATTTTAGAGAGCAAGAAAAAATTATTTTTTGTACCAAACTGAAGATTACTCTTTGTGAATCTGAACTTTGCTCATGATTTGATCCTTGTCATGTAAAGTTGTGAAAATGACTAACTTTTCTAGGTAGAGTAGAAATATTTACAAAATTAATATTTTGGGGATATGAGATACATACTTTCCACACACAAGATCAGTTACAAGCAATGAAACTGAAAATGTTGAAATTTCAATAGAGATTTTGAATAGCTATAGATTAGGATATCAAAAATTCATGTATCTGTACAGTGTTTTGATTATATATGCACTCAAGCATGTGTTCAAGGAGAAGGCAGCATCTTGTATTACGTTTTGAAAATCTCTTCAGTCTGATGCAGACCCTGTGGAAACATATATCCTCAAAAGAGTGTATAAGTGGTTGATTTCTTTTCATGAGGTTAATGTTAAACAATTATTGAATTCAATGGACTTACAGTAGGATGAATTTGGCTAAAAATCATTAAAACAGTATGGAACAAAAAAGCAGCAGCACATGAACTAATGATGACTTTTTTCTTCATAATAGAAACCTACAGACTATATTTTACTAGTAGTATCCAAATGTTGTAAGCAAGCTTACTTATAGTGGCTACCATATTGTTTATTACGAGTTTAAAAGCTTTATCAGCCATTAATTAGTTCTGAACATTCATCACTTATTCCTGCGCAATATAATTCCTGCATGAGAGAGAGAGGTAATCATAAGTAATGTTTGATACTATTATTTTGACATTGTGCCATTTCATTAAATAATTATATTAATATGCACACTTTCTCTAGAATACATGAAGCAACTGTGCAAATCAATCTTCAAATTCATCATCGAAAGCTAAAGTAAAACATGCTATTATCATTTTACAATACATTTTCTTCCATGAAATTCTGAGCTTTAAAATACTGATTGTAACAAACAATTAGAACCTTAGTAGGTTTAGAATTCTGGATGACAAAAGTCACACTAATAATCTCCACATGCTTCTATGCGAGGAAAAGAATAACTGATCACAAGCTACTGTGCTTTGTGAACCTGAGTCCAAAAAATAAATAAATAAGATATTTATTTATTTATTTTTTATATATCTTATTTATTTATTTTTATATATTATTTTTATATATATATTATTTATTTAATCTAAAATGCATAATTGTCTTCAGAAGTCTATTTTAAGGGATAAAATTAGATATTTGAAAAAAGTTCATGAACTCAATCACATAACATAATCACATAACGGGGGAAATAATAATAGCTCCTTTAATACATATTGTATTTAAATTATTTAAACATAAGCCATAAGATTTTAACTTCTGTTTTGTACATTTTTGTATTGCTTCAAATGCTGGTATTGAACTACAAGTATTTAGTACAAGGCAATATTTTAGCTTTCCAAAACTGTAACATGGATTTCAACCTAAGAAACTAGCATTCAAAATCATCTATCCTAAACCAGAAATATAGCACCTGAAGTGCTGTGCAATAAATCTAATTGTATTTAAGAACCATAGGTCAGTTTTTCTAATCTAGTTGGATGGCTTGCAGGCTATATACCCATGTACAATATCTCTGGCTTCATAGTAACTGAGAACTGAATTTGGACCTGCATGTTTTCCCTCCTTTCTTAAGATGATAAACATTACTTAGAAATATTAGTGTTCATGCAAAACTTTAAGAATATCAAGTTCACCTTCACAATTTAACCTAAGGATACCAAAATAGTAATTCACATCTTGGAGGTAATGTTCTATTATCTCCTGCTACAAGAGACTGATAATGTCTGATCTTGCATTTCCACTAGCCTTTCATCTGCATCTACAATATGTTTGGATGCTCTTTTTCTTTTTTTACTTAAATAGCACTCAACAACCAGTTCTATCATAATGAGCATCTCCCAGTACAGTACAGCTTGTGTCATGTTTTTAGACCTCATTCGCAGTACTTCACAGAGGATCCTTTGAACTGAACACAGGCTTTGCTGCATGGTATTCAGTATTCTGATATGAATTGACAAAACTTCTTGAAAATACTGTCAGGCACACTTTTTCTACAAAATTAATGCCCATAATGACTACACTGGCTCAGGTTCGGTCAATTTTGGTCATGCTGGGTATTGGAAAATAAAGCACCATTACCAGATTGTAAGATGTTTCGAAAGGAACCATGCTCTTCTTCATAAATGTGCAGTGCCTTTATACATATACACATTATGGGCACTGCCAGAAACAAACAGCTTCCAGACAAAATGAAAATGTACCTCATCCAGGGAGACTAATTTGATGTGTCAAGCTTTCATAAAACTAGAGGATATGAACGGTTAGATGTGAAGTAGTAAGATTACTAGTAATAAAAAAAGCAGTCCAGCTAATTTACACTGAATTGTTATGCAACGTTTCCCAAGCACAAATGCCAGTTCCTGGGCTGATGACTCAGACTTTTGTGACTGGTAATCCCCTTTACTACTGTACCTAGATTGGTTTTTGTCCCCCTCTGCTATTCAAGTGTGGGTGCCTGTCCCAGAGCTTACTGTACTTTCCACCTACCTTCAAGTAACTGATATATTGCACATTAGGATCCTCTTTTCAGTGGGATGTCATGGAAGAGAAGGGAGTTGTCATTAAAATGATAGCTAAGTACTCTTCGCTCAGTTAAGTCAGGGAAGAAGGGCTTGCAGAGGACAGCAGAAGCGCTTCAAACACACACTAAAAGAACCCCTTAAAAAGGGAGAAATCAACCCAACAAACTGGGCGAACTCGGCATGCAACAGAACACAGTGGCACCACATGATACATCAACCCACAGCTCACTTTGAGGAAAGCAGACATGCAAATGAGACAGGGAAGCAACAAAGGAGGGAAAACAGGGCACAACAGTCCAGCCAACAACTTTGCCTCCTTCAAGATTACACCTGTCACTTGTGTGGGAAAATCTTCAGGGCATGAACTGGGGTCCTCAGCCACTGAAAATACCACCAATTAAACCCCTTGGCAGACATCATCCTCGCATTGAGGGAGAGCCAAAGAAGAAAGAAGAAAAGTAATCTCCAGTACTGGAGATTTTTAAGAGCGAGTTAGACAACCTGTTAGGGGTGGTCTAGGTCAGGGGTCGGTAAACTTTCAGAAGTGATGTGCCAAGTCTTCATTTATTCATTCTACTTTAAGGTTTCACGTGCCAGTAATACATTTTAACATATTTAGAAGGTCTCTTTCTGTAAGTCTAATATATAACTAAACTATTGTTGTATGTCAGCGGTTCTCAAACTGGGGGTCGTGACCCCCCAGGGGGTCACAGCCCGATTCCTGGGGGTCGGGAGCTCCCGGTGCCACCGAATAGAATGTTTCTGCTTTCGGCGGACGTACCACACTCTTTAAAGTGTCCTCCTAAAAGCTACCAAAGTGAATGTTTCCAGTTCTGGAGGCTTTTTGGCGGACACTCTGAAGCACACAGCACATCCGCCAAAATGCCTCTGGAAGCAGAAGCGTTCGATTCGGCGGCATTTTGGCAGACATACATGGGTCGCGGCGGCCCCCGGGGAGGAGAAAAAGGGCCACCATACCAATAAGTTTGAGAACTGCCATTGCATGTAAAGTAAATAAGGTTTTTAAAATTTTAAAGACGCTTCATTTAAAATTAAATGAAAATGCAGAGCTCCCTGGACCGGTGGCCAGGACCCAGGCAGTGAGTGTGCCACTGAAAAATCAGTTCGCATGCTGCCTTTAGTCCTGCCATCAGCACAGGGAACTAGTTGTCCTCTTGATGTCCCTTTCAGTCCTACAATTCCATTATTTGACTGGAGTCTGTATATCCTATTATAATGTGTTAAAGAAAGTACATTTCATTTCCAAAATAAGAGATACAATTTTGTGGGAAAGATCTTTAATATTTCTAAAATGAAAAACAAACACTGATTTTAACAGGAGAGCTTGAACAGAATTTTCTTATCTTTAAAACAGTAATTTTTACTGGTGTTTAATTTCCACGGCATGAATGACTGCACCAAGCTTATAAAAATCTGTTTACATTATTTTAATTCATGATGATTGTGAACATTTCCTAATGGAAGCCTGCCTTCCATGCTGCAACGCATACTTAGCGTAACTTGAGATGAATCAGCTTTGCTTCTCTTTGATCACGGCATTAAATTTTGTTCTTTTACCAAATCATGCTAAATTACTTTAAAAGTCAACATGTGAGATGAGGTCAACATGTGAGATGGATTCTTGGGCATGCCTATTTGAAATGGTGCATGTGTAGCAATGACAATAAGAACATTAAACCTAAAATATGGGCAAAAACCCCTAAAAAACAAAAATAAAACCCCCACCAATCCTAGAAAAACATCTCTCACTTTTAGGCAAATGGTTTTTGCAGAAATCAACCATACTGGAGCTGAAGGCTATCAAGGTCAAATCCACCAGTCTTAACTGCCTCTTTGGTGCCATCCTTAAAATCACCACCAAACTGACTAGATGCCTTAGTTTTCACCAATAGGCAGCACAAAGCTAAAGCCCGGGTGGTCTCAAAGTGAGGTTTTCAAATGAGGCATTCCTCTGCTTATCTTGCCAGCTTGGCCTGACCCTGTAGCTGTACACTCCACTCCTGGGTAGCTTAGGCAGCTCCCTGTTCACCTTGCTAGTTTCTGAGAAGCCCTTTCATAGACACTTAACTTTTCCCAGACAACGCACAGGGAGCCTTGCACGTAACTCAGGGCTGAGGATTTCTGTAGATGGCAGAGCACATAGAGGATAGGTGTTGCAATGTCTAAGTACCTTTGTGGATCTGGCCCTCAGTCCTTAGGGCAGAGAGCAATGACGAACGGATGAGACTGCAGATACAATTTTGCAATTACACTTTCACAAGGGGTTTTTTTCCCCTTCCAAATTCTCTATTCTCCTTTTCCAAATTTCTCACTAATACACTGAAGCATAGACCTGTGAAAATATGATTCAAAGTTTTGCCATATATTTTATCTAAGATATAAATGAAGAAATTTCAACTCTGCTATAATTTTTAAAGTCTATTAATAAAGGAGGTAAAACCTGTACAGTCTCATCCTCCTTTTTATGCCAACAACTCTACATATATCTGAGTCCAAAAACAACAATGCGTGCTATTTGAATTATCAATTTTGCAATGCAGACTTAGGAGAAACTTAACTATATGAACACGGCTCAAACAGAAGATGAAGTTAAGATTTTAAGGATACCTTTTAATATTAATGTAAGTTCAATTGCTATAACTTTTCTAAGAGCCACAGCCAAAGCCTAGCAACCCAGTGGGACAATTAGTAGTAGCTCTTGGTAGCTATGACCATAAAAGTAGCATAATAAATTGCCCCATTACTTTGTGTTATCAGCCTTAGAACATGGAGTTCATTTCTCAGGATAAAATACTAGTGCCTACCCTAAGAAGAGAAAGAAACAGGCATATTTTCCAAGGAAAAAAACTAGAATGTTTTCTGTTGATTCTTCAAGAAAATAAATAGTTTTGGTTACAAGGTCTAATGCTCACACACTTTCTCGAAGAATAAACAGAAAGCTAATTGAAGATAATATAATAATCTAAAAACAATTGTAATTTGTACTGAGTTTTAGAGAAGATAAAAAGTAGCATGAATTGGGTAGTATGTAGATACACTGAATCTGTGTTGGAATTTCTGCTGTATAATGGGGAAGAGGGGTAAGATGACAAACACAACATTGCTAAGTAATTTTCTATTGTATAATTCTCCATTTCAAACACACCGTCAACCCCCCTACCCCCAATATTCAGCATTTACTTTTATGGTGAAACTGCATTTCACTTAACACCTTAAGGGAGGACTTAAGTGATGCATAGATCCTTTGCTAGAACTTTGAAAAGGGTGAACTACATCTGTCATGGGGCTATAAGCATGCCAGACCTTGTAACTAAAAAGGTAAATTTTGATCCATATTAGGAGGGAGGACCCTAAGGTACATTGCACAGGGTGGTGATGCTGTTTCAGTAGGTGCTTTCTTTTCTTTGAATCCATAATTAAACCACGTGCATGATTTTAAGTACTGTGCTACAGTTTGTACTGCGTTACATTTTTCAAAAGAGATGTACAAAGACTTGACCATTTCTGATCATTAAAGATACTTTGGATTTAACATTGTAATCTTGAAAAAAATACCACAGTCTTAACCAATTCTGGTTAGGGCCTTTATATTCTCCCCTCAAATTTAATCTCCTACCGCCAGGAGATACAAAACATGAACCCAAAAAGAGGGTAAATACAAATCTCACTCACCTTTCCCTTTCTAGTGAGCTGGGTTTATGTTGGAAAAGTTGTCCCGGTACATTCTCACTCTTCTCAATTATATTAATCAGAGCCAAACATTCAAACAGACATCTATATTTGATGTCATACATTTACCTTAAGCAAGTAAGCTATAGGTATACTTAACTACTTGATTTCTACACACAAATATGAAGCTTATGCATATACATTGCTGCACGTTCAAAATTTGTGGATTCCTGGATAGTGGTCCATTTAAAAAAGACTAATAGTTTACAGTTAGCCCCCAATTTCTAATGCATCATACAGTTACTTTTAATGTCTCCAATACGGTCACCAAATATTGTTCATATTATGAAATTAAGGTTTTCCTGCTACAAACTCTGAAGAGCTGAGTCATGGGTTCTTCATTCTTTTCTTTATGCAACCTCCTCCCCAATTATCCTTAATTCAGGCAAAGGGAGAATATAATACAAAGTAACTTACTACAGTGTATGTAGATGCAAAACCATTGTAAGAGCCTGTATTTAAGAGACTCAAGGCATATGTATTTGTAGTATTCATCATGGACATAAAGTTGCAATGTATTAGAACTCTCAAACAAACTGGCTAAAAGGTAATGGCCTGTATATTCATTATCTGCATTTGTATATGAACATATGCAGAACAAATATGTGCAATTCAGATCTGTGATCCATAAAAAGAACATGGTGTGTGTGACCTAATGTATTCCACTTCCTGTGGTGATGGACTAGACATGCCATGTGCAGGTAATGTACTTATTGTTATTGTTTTATAGTGCCCAAAGGTATACTAGACAAAATATGACACAGGGCTTTGCACCAAAGAGCTGCCAATAAAAATTCAGACATGCAATGAACAACAAACAGGAGGTAGGAAATGGTGCAAGACAGGATGAGAATGTTGGATATGGTACATTTTTCTCCTATATAACATACATAATATAGCTATAAGTTAGAGACACATAGTAGGCATCTTTGAACAGGTTTGTGTTAAGAAGGGATTTAAAAAGAGGAAAGTGTCATGGATTTTCAGTCCAGAGTCAGCAAGGGTCTTTAAGAGTACTTAGAATGGAGTATGTGTCATAATCATACCAGAATAAGAAACGCCCTTATAATGTATGGAGGGTCTCTGCTTCATTTCAGAGGAAAGAGGTAACTTTTGTTCAATATGTTCTCCAGTCACATATGGAACACCTGCCACCTTTGTTCGGCAATGCAGTTTGTTGAGAAAGTGTCAGTGAGATTAAATGGGTAGATGAAAGTATGCTAATTATGTACTGCTTTTTGTAAGAAAGTCAATAAACTAACTGCTGTTGATTGCTGGCGATCAGGAGCAGCAAACAAGGGAGTTTTGCAAGGGAGTTCTCCAGGCGAAGGAGGAGAGACTACCTAATAAGTGGAGTGAGTTTGTCCGTTTATTGTGTGCCTGCTTGCTTGCTGTGTGCTTGCTTGATTAAAGATTATAGGACTCTGTTGTGGGTGCTGTGTGCTAAGCCAAGAAGCCTACCAGGCTAGGCTGAGAGCTCACTAATGAGGACCTAGCTCACCTCCTTTGATCCCAAACCCCTTTAGTGTCCCTTGACAAGGGACTGAGGCTAAATCTAGGAGAACACAGGATTAGAGAGACAACTCCTAAGCAATCACAGGAAGTAGTGAACTCTTGAGTTTCGCAAGGGAGCGCGAGAGGCAGATATACCTAACCACCACACTCTAAACTTAGGCGAATAATTCCCCCAGTCCCTCCGCCAAACACCAAAACCGCCGCCAAAAACACCCACAAGCAACAAGAATAAAAATCATGCACGCAGGATAAAAGCTACCCAGTCTATTGCACTGAATGCAGCATGTACAATTACCTGCCTTGTGGGCGAATGGCGTATATGTACACCCAGTGTAAGCAGCTCATGGCTTTCAAAGACACAGCACCAGCTCTTGAGGCCAAGGTGGCTGAACTGGAGGAGTTAAAGGAGACAGCGAGGTAGGTAAGGAAGATTTTCAGGGACAAAATAGAATGATCCCACTCCCAGTCTGACAGCCTCTATGTTGTGAAGGAGGGTTAAAGTCCCAGCAAAGGAGAACATTAAGTTGAAGTGAAGGGAAAACAATCCCATAGCTGGAATCCTCCTTCTAGATGATGTGATGGTATCCTCTTGCACTGAGGATACCCCTCTTGGGGAGGTAGCCCCAGTTACTAGGAAAAAACAGGTAAAGGTAATTAGAAATATAAATAGTTGGATTTGTGATGACCGGAAGAACCATGTGGTAAATTGCTTACTAGGTGCAAAGGTTGTGGATCTCCCAAGACATCTAGGCAAACCTATGTGTAGCATCGGGAGGAGCCACTGGTTGTGGTACATGTAGATATCAATGACACAAGAAACGATAGGAGAGAAGTTCTGGAGGCCTAATTCAGGCTGCTAGATAAGAGACCTCCAGGGTAGCATTCTCTGAAATGCTTCCTGTTCCATGTGCAGGGCCAGTTAGACAGGCAGAAGTGCAAGGTCTCAATGTGTGGATCAGACTATGGTGTAAGGAGTAGAGCAAGGGTCTCAAACTCAATTTACCTTAGGGCCAGTGCCAGTCCTCAAATCTTCCCAGCAGGGCAATAATGTCATTCATGTCACCCAAAACTCTGCCCTACACCTGCCTAAGGCTCTGGGAAGGAGTTTGGGTGGGAGAGCAGGTCTGGGTGGGAGAGCAGGTCTGGGGTGCAAGCTCTGGCATGGAGTTTGGGAGCTGGGTGCAGGTTCTGGGCCGGGGCAAGGGGTGAAGAGTGCAGGAGGAGGGGGTGGGTTTGCGGGCTCTAGGAGGGAGTTTGGGAGCAGGGTGTGCACAGCAGGAGGTGCCAGTTCAGGGAAGGAGTTTTCACAAAGAAGAGAGAGGCAAATAGCAGGATCCCCCAAGGATCTGTATGGGGACCAGTGCTGTTCAACATATTCATACATGATCTGGCAAAGGGGGTGAACAGTGAAGTGACAAAATCTGCAGACAAGACAATATATATTAAGACAATATAAAACTACCGAAAATAGGTAAGTCCAAAGCTGACTGTGAAGAATTGCGAAGGGATCTCACTAAAGGGAACAAAATGGCAGATGAAAATTCACTGTTGATAAATGCATCATAATGCTCACCGGAAAAAGCAATCCTAGCTATAAATGCAAAAATGGAGTCTAAATTAGCTGTTACCACCCCAGAGTTATTGGAGTCATTGTGGATAGCTCCCTGAAAACATGTGCCCAGTATGTAGTGACAGTCAAAAAAGCTAACAATGTTTGGAACCATTAAGAAAAGGGTAGATAAAATAGAAAATAGCATAATATCACAATATACATCCACAGTATGCCCACACCTTGAATACCTCATGCAGTTCTGGTAACCTCATTTCAAAGAGAAATATGAGAATTGGAAAAGGTGCCAAGAAGGGCAATTAAAATGATTAGGAATATGGAGGAGATTCTATATGGAGACTGGGACTACAGAATGGAAAAAAGATGACCAAGGGGGATATGATAGAGGTGTATAAAATTGTGAATAGCATGGAGAAAGTGAATAAGGGAGCGTTATTTACCCTTTCACGTAACACAAGAACTAGGGAACATCTGATGAAATTAACAAGCAGCAGATTTAAAACATTCAGAAGTACTTCTTCACACAATGTACAATCAGTCTGCATAACTCAATGCCATGGGATATTGTGAAGTGCAGAAGTATATCTGGATTCAAAATAGAATAAGATATATTCATGGAAGATAGCCCATTGGTGGACCTATCAGACAAGATGGTCAGGGTTTCCCTAGACTTCCAACAGCCAAAAACTGGGACTGGATGACAGAGATCGGATCACTAGAAATTGCAGTATTCTGTGCATTCCCTCTGAAACATCTGGCACCAGTCACTGTCAGAAGACAGGATACTGGGCTAAATGGAGTGACCAGTATGGTTCATCTTATTGGCTTATGTTTTAAATTAAATAAGTCACCAATACTAACTCTACTAGTATATCCCATGCCACTACTCAGAATGCATTTACATTGGTGTATGTTGCAATGTCTTAACATTTATTATACATTTTATGTTGTGTGACGGAGTCAGACCAGAAGGATATAGGAGAGTGCTGGAAGGCAGGTATATTAGTCTCAGGATGTGCAGGTCCTTGTTCCTTGGATAGCCAAACAAAGGCTACTCCAGGCCAATCAAGACACCTGGGGCCAATTAAGAACCTTCTAGAAAGGAGTAGAAACAGCTAGCCTAATTGGGACACCTGAAGCCAGGTAAAAACCTCCCAGTTATTCAGGTGGGTGTGGGTGTCAGGAGCTGTGGAAGGAAGTTGTGCTGTTGGTGAGACTGAGTGTAGGACAACATATCATCCAGAAGGAAGGAGGCCCTGAGGTAAGGGTGAAGTGGAGTTTGAAGAAGCAGGGACTGCTGTGGGGAAGTAGCCCAGGGAATTGTATTGTGTTTTGTGCCTAAAAGGTCAGCCATCTTAGCTGATACCATTAGGGTCCCTGGGCTGGAGTCCGGAGTAGAGGGCGGGCCCGGGCTCCCCGCTTTTTCCATCTTTCATACTGGCCTGTGATGAAGGCAACTCACTAGGTGGTGACTCTTGCCAATTATACTGAGAAAGGGAGGTCACTCTGGGGCCTAGATGAGTTTCTGAGGCCCCTAAATCTGCCAGAAAGCGCAGGGCCCACAAGTACAGACTTGGAGCTTTGTCACAGTTGTCACTATCTTGCCTCTTACTACAATTCAAACTGTAGTCTAAATGTATTCGCAAATATATTGTATTTTACAATCCTTAAAAGTTACTTGAATCAAGAAACATTGTTCAAATAAAAAAAAATCTGCCTCCGTTTATAAGGTTATCAACAAATCATTTATGTAGGTACTTGTTTTCAGCCAACAGGAAAAACACATCAATAGATATATATGAACAGCAACTCAAGTTAGACATTATTGTACATTCTGAGAACACAAGATTTTTACAGTCTATATTATATACACTGATCAAGGTCTGTTATAGCCATTATGGCAACATTAGAGTAAGATTTGCTTAATTTTAAACAAGCGTTAGTAGAAAATCTGCAATATTTCCACCACACTCTTTTCAGGAAAAAATATCTGTACATTTATATACTGAATAGCCCAAGTTGCATTAACTAAATGCAATGCATAAAAGGTTTTGCAATAAATCTACCCTTTTGGACAGATTGAGGCTGCACGAGATCCTTTAAACTATGACAATTTTAGTTATTTGTTCTAAAAAAATGAGGATTTCAAGTCAGTCACAATTTGTACTGCTGCTGTGTGTTTTCATCACCAGACTAGCATTTAAAAAAATATAGTGCATTACAATGGGCTCTGTTTGGTAAAGAAATAATTGCTAGAAGCAGACCGATTTTGTACTTTTGAATTAGGACAAATGCTGGTTTAATTTAAAACCAAGTCAATGACTCATTTCTACTCTAAAGTAACATTGAGTTATTTCTTATTAGACATTACCATGCAAAGATGGGTAAGCTCAGTATGGGACTGATGGCCGCTTCTGATGAAATCAATGGGATGGATTTCAGTGGGAGTTGGATCAGGGCCTATGACAAGAGTTCCTCCACTCCTTCCTGAATATATTTCACTGTTCTAAAGAATACCTGCTTTTGGCACAAATCTGAAATGCTGATTTCTGATTCACAAAGACTTCCTATTGAATAGAGCACTTTGCTAATATTTTATTTTTAATTCTGCAAATTTGTCAGTGTGACATAGTTGACACCACCTGAAATGAGGGGCAAGTCTACAAAACAGCATTATATCGGCACACTGTAGCATATATGGCGAAGACGCGCTATGCCAATGGGAGAGCACTCTCTTGTCCACCGCAGTGAGAAGTGGGAGCAGGTGAATGTCTTGGACAGCGCAAAACTTACATCACTCAGAGACCGGCGGGCTTTTTCACACTCTTGGGTGACATTAGTTAGATTGACTTAAGTGGTATGATAGACTTCCCTAAGAAATTCTGGTAAACAAACATTCCAAGACAATGATAAGGCTAAAGACAATTAAGGGTACCTGAGCAAGCAGACTATTCTAACCCCAGTGACTATTCACTATATACATTTTTTCATTGCTGTGAATCCACTTAAACGCTAGCGAGATAAATTTTACATTGGGCCTGAAGCCAAACCACCTTGGGCTATGGTTCCACCAGATTCCACAAGTTAAACAGAGTCAGGCCAGGTCAATATTTGGTTTACTGAGCTCCTGAGAAATGTGTGGTTTTTTCTTGATGAAATCACAAAACCAAGTCCAGTCAATTGGTAACAGAAGACCACATTTTCCAAGTGACTTCTAACTCTAAAGTGCACCAGTCGTTATTTTTGGAAAAACCTGCATTTGTATACCCAAATCACACACACTAACTAATTTACATACTGCAAATTAAGGTTCATATAAGGCCAAGTTAAAGCCTCTCTGGATATTCTGCCCTCCAGATCCTATGGCACTTTTTGAAATGGTTAGTATTCTAGCCAAATTCAAAATCTAGTTTTCTACTTACCTAAATTTTTCTCCTACCCTTCATTTCTGATCCTAAAACACTACGTACAGTTAAACACCAACTTTATTACACTGCCAGGTGATGTGATGCTAAGTAGCCTGTATTTTTCTCACAGATGTTATGAGGCTTAATTAATGTTTGTAAAGTGTTTTTAGATGCTTAGGTGAAAAGCACTACAGAAATGCAAAATATTTATTACTTGTTAACTCATGTTCAAAAGTAAGTGACACTCTGCATGGTTACATATGAATAATCCCATGCTACACTCAACATGTTGTAGAATATGCTTAGTGTTCCTTCTAGTGTCTCAGCCCTTGATCTCTTGATGCTTTATTGAGCCTGCCTGTGAACCCATTTACACTATTTCATACACTCCTTTGGCTTCTGATTTACACCATGTAAGATTAGAATCAGGTTTGCTGGTTCTAATAATCATACAAATGTGTCTCTCGACATCAGTGACAGTCTGTTCATTTAGGTTCTAATTTGGCCACACTTACTAATGCTGACCAATGCCTTTCTCCAAAAGTAATTAATGGCATGACTTGTAAGGGTGGTACAATCTAGTTTCAAATATAGAATTCCAGGGTACTTTGATAACCTACATGAACATAAAAATTCAGAAGCTGTAAGTACAGAGAGCATGTCCACATGTCAACTACAGTGAGAATGCCTGCACTTTACCATTAAAGACTATGGAAGGCTGATTGGGACACTGTATAGAGAATTCTGGAAAGGCTTCAAAATATCCTGAGACTTTGAGGCCACTTAAAAAAGAAAGACAAATGGCCTCAATCATATCCTGTCTCCTGTTTAATCTATAAATGAAAACTAATATACAGCAAATGTACTGTAAATCAACTGGTAACATCTTTACTATAAATTTGTCATCTCAAACTCTCCGAGGTTGCTGCAGTGTATTCTAAGGAACAGCATATCACCTAAGGTAGAAGAATATAAGAACATTAACAGATCAGCAGCTATGTCTTTAGGTCTGTCGAGGAAAGACAATGTGCCCATTTTTCTCCCCATCGAGAAGACGGATTAAAAATACACGTTTTCCTTCACAGGTACAACAAGATGAGCCGTTACAAGTGAAATAAATACAACTGACCGATCTGAGGCTCAGCAGAGCAACAAAAATGCAATTATCCATGGCAAGCCTGTGGCTATATAAAGCTTTGTATTAACTTACAATAAAAATCTTTTCAAGATGGAAGATGAAACTAAAATTTAATGCAATTCTCAAATCTGAATACCTCCCCTGATCCTAATGATTTGCTAAAAATAGCAGATATGTTTGCATACCTCAGTTTGAAAGCATATCCAGTTGTCTTGTCTTTTAGCATAACGATCTCTTTCACAGGAGAAGAAGAGGACCACCAACTCCTATCCAAGCACTGCAATAAGTCAGAATGAGATATGGTTCCCAAGGGGTCATTAAATTTCTCTTCTTTCTTTTCTTCTCAAATGAGGATATAACCAAGAAATTTGTTCTTTCGGAACATGTCACTCTTGCTGTTGAATGACGTGGCTGCCTTCTATCTTCTTTACTCTTGCTTGTGCCACTTAATGTACAAATGATACCACAAGCATCATCTCAAGCTATTTATGTCAAGAAAAGGAAACTAAAATTTTACTTCTTTGAAGTCTAAAATTCTAGTATAAAAGAACACCAAAACACTTCTTGTAAGTAGGCCAGATCCAGCAGAGATAGTTACAGTGTTCTGAAACCTGTGATTGCCATGAGATCTTATAGAAGGCCTCAACACATACAAATCTCAGAACTTTATAAATTCACCCTGTCCTGGAGACAGGGAAAGTTGGTATTTTTAAAATGGGGACTTAGTGTTAAATCAATTAAATTCACCTTGTATCTGAAGACGCCACATACATAAAAAGTGAAGTGTTAGACTCCAAGACAGTATTAAAAGATATTCATGAAGCAGTGATTAAGAGAATTACATAGAAGACTGCTTTAATGAACAACATGAGTAAAATTTAACAATGGTGGCAAGTACAAAAGAAGATAAGAAAGGATGTTGATCTACAGCAGCAAATGTTATAAGCATTTGGAGAAGAGGTATTTACTAATGTTAATAAGACATTCACAGTAGCAGAGGTATGACTTCACTCACTTTAGATGACATTTTAAAAACTTGCATAATAAATGCAGGGAAGCCCAACTGAAATCCTGGCTATAGTTCAAAACATGTCCACAAAATATGTTTCTCTCTGTTTGTAATGAGCCAAATTTTGCCCCTGGATATACCTACAAGGCCACTCACTGCAAATATGATAGCAAAGACACTTCTCTTTGGTTAGTCTTGACTGCATGTATGCCCTGCCTCCTGCGTATCAGTGAAGATCTCCCTGAATTTCTTGAGAGCCAGTGTATTTTCTTCTCAATTAAATACTAGAGCTGATTTAATAAAATTGGCTAAACATTGTTTGATGAAACACACACAAAATTAATCAAACAATGAATCTGAAGAAGAATATTCAACCAGCTCTACTAACTACAAATTTATAATAAAATGCATTGGATTGTGTTTAGACTATTATAATTATAAGAACTTATGTTCTTATAATTATGTCTAAACACAATCCAATGCATTTTACCTTTTTCTGCTTTACCAATCTGTTGAGTGACTGCATACATATACCTATTTCTGCATAATATATTGTGTACCCAATAGACTGTAACAGCTTCAGCATTAAGTAAAATCAGTAAAATATAAACTATAGAAAGAAGGGTTGCCTATATAACAGATATGTTGATACAATCTTAAGCAAAAGCTGGAAGCAATTATATTTATGTATGATGATAAATTAGAATAGTTAACAATAAGTAATCCATTTGTGTGTCAATAGAAATTTATTACAGTAATACCAGAACCCCAGTTTTTCAATGGTGACACTTGCATTAAGATGGTTAACTCTACTTTTTGGTTCTTAAATTAGCATGTAGAAGCAATTTTTTGCTCTCTGTTACATAGATGTAAATTTGATTTCAGCTTCCTAGATTTCAATAGTTATTTGGGATTTATACTGACGTAACAACAGTACTTGACAGTATGTCTAATATGATTATTTGAGCACACAGGTCTCAATGTCAGCATCCAATGTGAACAGGTACCCTAAGTTAGGTATATCCAGGTTTCAAAATATTGCCAATAATATTTACTGGTCATTTATGAAATTGTGCAAAGCCTTTTGTGACAGTGTACTCCATAAGGCTTTACGGAGGGGTGCCTATAAATATATGTATGACATTACTGGAATGGAGTTTTAATATATATGCCATGTAACATATCTATGTAAAAGTAATGATCCACTGGATCTGTTCACACTATTTGTATGTATGTATTTTGTATTCAAAGTTATGAATATTGGCTATGTGCTTGGCCAGTTGTAAGTAGACTTTGAAAAGCAGCTGAGCCACTCTCAGAAAAAATCTATTCTCAGTAAATCCCAATCAAGAACCAATCAACTAACAATGAACTTTGTAGATGCCCGTCCACACCCGAGCTTTCCCAGGAATGTGGCCTGGCTGGTAATGAATGGAGTCTGGCTCAGACATGTGAATGGACCATGTAGCTCTGAAACTCCATTTTACAACTGGACTCTGCATAGGAAGAAGAAGGGGGTCTCCACCCACAAGAGGAAGTCTATATAAATCTCGGAGAGACCCCTCCATTTTGTCGTCAGCTGGCTCAAAGAACAGCCTCTCCACTCCCAAGGAGCCCTAAAGAAAACTGGAACAGTGGACAGTGACTGAAGGGGGGGTGCGAGTGATAGCGGGACCCAGACTAAAAGGGAGATTGGTCTGAAAGAGGAAATTCACTGAAACATCTGAGGGTGAAGCTTTTTACTGTATTAGTGATAGATCTGCGTGTTCTGTTTTATTTTATTTGGTAATTCACTTTGTTCTGTCTGTTACTACTTGGAACCACTTAAATCCTACTTCCTGTCTTTATTAAAATCACTTTTTACTTATTAATTAACCTGGAGTACATTTTGGTACCTGGTGGGGGGGCCGGCAAACAGCTGTGCATCTCTCTTTATCATTGTTATAGAGGGCGAACAATCTATGAGTTTGCCCTGTATAAGCTTTATACAGGATAAAACGGATTTATTCAGGGTTTGGCCCCACTGGGAGTTGAACATCTGAATGTTAAGGGCAGGAATCCATCCTAACCTGTTTCCAGGTAAGCCCATTGCTGTTGGGGGACCTGGCTCAGACATGGATCTGGTGTTGCAGTAGGCTAGCGAGTCTGACTCAAACCAGGTAGGGTACTGAGGTCCCAAGCTGTCTGGGCAGGAAAACAGAGGCAGGAGTAGCCTTGGCACATCAGGTGGCAACTTCTAAGGGGGTTTCTGTGACCCCACCCCGTCACACCTTTATTTACATGTTAAGAAATCATTTCAAGGATGATCACAAGTGCCCCCCAAAACACAGGTATAATTCCCCTAAAAATCTTATGAGGAATATTTGCGTCACCTAAGGGTAGGTCTTCACTATCCACAAGATCGGCAGGTAGCAATCGATCTTTTGGCAATCGATTTATCACATCTTGTTAAGACGTGATAAATTGATGGCCAGCGGCTCCCCCATCGACTGTGGAACTCCAGCTTGCCGTGAGGTGCAAGCTGGAGTCGACAGGGGAGTGCGCCGCCGACATGAGGATGGCAGGAAAGTTGGCTGAAGATACGCCGACTTCAGCTACATTATTCACGTAGCTGAAGTTGCATATCTTCGGTCGATTCCCCTCCTCTCCAGTGGAGACTAGCCCTTAGAGGCAAGTACTCCTCGTTATTTTTGTTGTTACAGACTAACATGTTACCACTCTAAAAAATGTATGTATGCCAAGATCGTGTTTTCTAAATCATGCTGCTCAGCACTTAAACCCCAAAAAATCTTGTGAGAATGCCATGAATGCAGTTCAGTTGGCCTACGTACACAGAGAGAGTCATGAACTGCTCAGCAAAGATCCATCTAACCCCAAGAACTAATTAAAAAGCAGCCTTGACTGACTGCAGAGAAAGACTCTCAATGCTGTTAAGTCCTCCTATCCCAGAAGAAGAATGCTTAAAATTCAAAGCAGAGGGTAGGCTTACTGAGAAAACTGGAATTTTTAGAGTTCTTGGCAGGAAAACAGACCCCTCCACCTTGCAGGGGAAAAATGACATATTTCACATCATGCATAAATAGAATCAATTTACAGCAGCAACCAAAGACCCTAAATTCTTGCGGTGCCTGAGGGCATTCACTCTGAGACTATGTGTTCTGAGACAAATTGGTGCAGAGAGGGACATAGATGAAAGAGCAAATAGTTTCCCCTCACTCTCTTCCCCCCGATAACTTTAATGATAGTATTGAATTGTGAAATTAAGCACAGCAGGTAGGAAATCCGTGCATGGTTTCCATGAGATACCGCACTTCTCTCTGCCAAAGCACAATTTTAAAGCCAGAGGATTTCCCCTCTGAAAAATACAAAAAAGATCACTATTAATTAATTAATTAATTAATTATTGATGCACTGATTTAAACTTTACTGTGAAAATAGGAGTCTGAACTCCAGGACCTCCAGTCATCTTCAAAGAAAAATAGAATCATATTACAAAAACTATTCCCAAATGCTTCTAGATACAATACATTTTCATTACAGCCAATTTAATAAATATGGTTTTGGAGGGCACATCATAGCCCCCCAAAGTCAAATTTCCACAGCAGCAATAGGAATTACTGCACTGATGTGAATTATGTTTCAACAAGATTACATTAAAGAGAAGGTTTCGCCATTCTGGATGCATGTGAGAAAAGAAACAAGGTTACAAGAAAATTACGGGCTCTGGTATAGTTTTGTGAGCTTGAGATAGGGGGGAGCTGGTGTAGCACGAGCGGGGACCCTAAGCAGCATTAACCTTGCAGAGACATGGAGCCTCAAAGGACACACAACTAAGACACTTTTTGATAATCCTTGTCATACCTGTATATTAAATAATACCTACACTCCTTCACTTAGTAAAGCCTCACAAAACGGCCAGTGCTTGTTCCTAATTCTTTTCTCCAGCTCAGCTGGAAACAACAGAGTTTAAATATTTTAGGATAAAATAAGGGGGGGGGGGGGGGAGAATCAGTGTAAGGAAAAAAAAAGCATCAAGGAGAAATTATATTCTGTCAGAGTAATCTAAATCTAACTGAATCATGACAAGAGTTGCTGCTTTGCTGGCCTAACATTGACTTTATAAGATAGTAACTGTATTTTTGGCTCAATGCCACAGCAAAATACAAGCCTCAGGCTGGAAGAGCTGGTTGCAGGATCCTGGACTGAATCCAAAGAGGTTAAGGACATCAGAGATAAGTTTAAAATCTATTAGGAAGGAAAGCCCAATGCCTAAAATGGTATCAACCCATACCAGGTTGGCTAAAGGGAAGATCATTGTCTCCACAGGTCAGCAATGAAGATTTTACTTCAGAAAAAGGAAATGTGTCCATTTACAAGGATGCGTGTGTGGTACCTACAGTGGAGCAGGCTAAGCACTGTAAAATACTACATGCCATAATTTAGCCTAATATACAATTATCTTTTTCCTCATGGGGTTAGTTAAGTGGAGAGTTATCAACTGTTGAGCAACAAATTATTGGCAAATTTTTATACTAGTTCAAATACTGTATCTATGTTATAGGGGCAGGATGAATTTTTGAAATTCTTATTATAGCTATCTTATTGTTAGGGGAGTATGACTTTTTAATCAGTAAACATGCAGTGTTATTTGTTTTAATTACGAATATATCCTTGTAAGGGTGCACAAGACATTGTTACGGTAGAGTGCTAGCAGCGCTCTCCCCCTTGACTCCAGCGAAGGAAAGGGTGCTCATTCCCCCCCCCCCCCCTCGGGGGGGGGGTGCTCATTCCCCCCCGCCCCCGCCACTCCTGGGAGGGAAAGGGTGCTCATTTCCCACCCAACTCCCAGGAAGGAAAGTGTACTTTTGGCCATCATTATCAGTCCCTGCCCTGTTATTGCATATTTCCCATGCCGGACTTAATTGGCTCTCAGTGCCTGCCTGCAATGTATAGACTAATAAGACACCTGCTTGTATCATGTAATACTAACAAGATAGAAATAAGGAATTAGTTATTCATGAGGTATGCATGAGATGCAAATGTTCCTGTTACTTCTTTGCCTGTGTGCCCACGCGCAGTGGGCTTCATCCCAAGCACTGCTCCGATGCGTCAGGCTTTCCCCCTCTCAGTGGCAGCAACGAAGGGAGCCCCCGTTGTGGGTGTGTCACTTTTGCCTTCAATAAAACTCACTACTTTTATTCAACAGCTGTATGTGTGCTTCGTTCCTACGGGACACCGAGTACCCTGCAGCAATCCTATGAACCTATATACACACACAGTAGTGGAAATCTCGTTTCCTATTTTTTCCACACCTTTGCTAATTATTCACTATTTTCTGCAAATTACCTTAAATGACTAACTTTCTAAAGAAAGGAAAAGACAAAAAACAAAAACAAAAAATAGAGACATTACATCCAATGACAAAATCATAAATGCAGATCAGTTCATTGGTGTATTGTTAGGAGTAAAACCACCAATGCTAAAATCTTGGAGAACCACCGGGAAAACCAGTATTTTTTTAAAAAAATGAGCGTCTTTATTGTACAAAGAAACAGACAAGAGAGTTACAGGAAATTATCAAGAGGAAGGACCCTCCTTTGTTGGGTGTTATTTGACGTCAGCATATGTTGCAGACCCCACCCCCCATCCCCAATGTTTCCTGCTATTTCTCTATCACTTTCCTACCCTGTTAAAATACACTGAAGTAAAAGGTGGAGTGACACAAATACCACTTGCCTAGAAGCTGCAACATCCCTACTGATCCTTTATCAGTCAGAGGCCACTTCTTTGAAAAACAAACAGTCAGGACACAAAGATTCTATTTAAAGTGGAGTGCCCCAAGGGTTGGTCCTGGGGCCAGTTCTGTTCAATATCTTCATTAAGGATCTGGAGTATGGCATGGATTTCACCCTCAGCAAGTTTGCAGATGACACTAAACTGGGAGAAGTGGTAGATACACTGGAGGGTAGGGGTAGAATACAGAGGGACCTAAACAAATTAGAGGATTGGGCCAAAAGAAATCTGATGAGGTTCAACAAGGACAAGTGCAGAGTCCTGCATTTAGGACTGAAGAATCCCATACACTGCTACAGACTAGAGACCGAGTGGCTAGACAGCAGTTCTGCAGAAAAGGACCTAGGGGTTACGGTGGATGAAAATCTGGATACGAGTCAACAGTGTGCCCTTATTGCCAAGAAGGCTAATGGTATTTTGGGCTGTATAAGTAGGAGCACTGCCAACAGATTGAGGAGCATGATCATTCCCCTCTATTCGGCATTGGTGAGGCCTCATCTGGAGTAGTGTGTCCAGTTTTGGGCCCTACGCTACAAGGAGGATGTAGAAAAACTGGAAAGACTCCATCAGAGGGCAACAAAAATTATTAGAGGATGGAACACATGACTTGTGAGGAGAGGCTGAGGGAACTGGGATTATTTAGTCTGAGAAGAATTAGGGGGGGATTTAATAGCTGCTTTCAACTACCTGAAAGGGGATTCCAAAGAGGATGGATCTAGACTGTTCTCAGTGGTTGCAGATGACAGAACAAGGAGTAAAGGTCTCAAGTTATGGGGGGAGGTGGTTGTGTTGGATATTAGGAAAAACATTTTCTCTAGGAGGGTGGGGAAGCGCTGGAATGGGTTACCTAAGGAGGTGGTTGAATCTCCCTCCTTAAAAACCTCTAAGGTCAGGCTTGACAAAGCCCTGGCTGGGATGATTTAGTTGGGGATTGGTCCTACTTTGAGCAGGAGGTTGGACTAGATGACCTCCTGAGGTCGCTTCCAACCCTGATATTCTAGGATTTCAATTATTCAAACAAGCATTCAGTCTTGCCCATTAGTATGTTTAATTCTTCCAGTGAATGTTTGATTTTAATCACACACTTTACTAGATCCACTTAATCGGTTCTCTGAGGCTTCTGAATTAAATAATTTCTCCCTAGGTATTTAGGAGCAATGGGAAATGATATTGACTGTACCCAATAAAGTTATTTTGAATTGAGGGTAAATATCAGAAGTGCCTCAGGGCCTCGTCAAGGCTAATTTCACACTCTGGCACTTTGAGTGCAGAAAGTGGGGGCCCGCAAGCATTCTAAAAAATAATACAGCCCACTCCAGGCTTCTATTAAACTTACAAGGTTATCGCTTTTCTCTGACCTTGGACTGGTAGATGCTGCCACCATCCAAGTGCAGATCCCCTTTGACAGGCCAGGAAGGCACACTTGGGAATGCCTTCCTGAGGGATACTCTCAAGCTCTTTCACCCCCATTCCAGGGAAGAGCTGAGAAAGTAAGAAAAAAAAAGGAAATCCACTGTTGCCACCAGCTATTTAAACAACATGTGCACAAACCTCTTAAAACACAAAAATCCAATTCTGTTCTAAAAAAAAAAAAAGGTAAATTTTATTAATAAAAAACAAGAAAATACATCTAGGAACTCAGGCTATTGCTAGATTTTAAAAGAGCAACTACAAGGATTAAGTACCAAGAATAGCTTTCATGAGGTCCAGCTTAAAGGTTACAAGCAAAACAAAATCACCAGGGTTAGTACAGAGGAATCCACAAGCCATAATGAAATAAAAGGGATAAACCGAATCACGTCTTCCTAGACATTTCCTGATCTACTTACATATCTGGAATTTTAAATGAGTAATTTCTAGGAATAATATTTATGATGGCCCAAGCTTCTTACAGCATAGTTGCTGTCCTGTCCCCTCCCTCAGGAGAGCCGAAGACAAATAAAAGGGGAGTCTCTTCAACTTTAAAAAGTTCTAGCCTTCTCACTGGCCAGGTGCCCACTAACTTCCTTTTACCCATGCATAGCAGTGAGACTTTTTAACCCTTTACAGGTAGTGCAATTAGAGAACAGCTACTAAGAGGGATTTTATAGCTACCGGCTGGCTGGGTGTTCATTCCCCTCTTCATTTATCACAGGGCCAGAATTTCTACTATATTTAGATGCTTAAGATATAGACAGGTGCTTTTGAAAATCCCACTAGTCGCCTATGCAGGTTAGCCCTTAACTCCAATAGGTGAAATCAATCTGCATCTTTAGGTGCCTAAAGACCTCTGAAAAAAATATCGTGCCACACGTAACTTAGGAGCCTAAATCCTGTTTTCAGAAGTAATTTGGGTGCTCAAAGATGCAGATAGGGACTTCATAAAATTTTCAAGGCACCTCAACAAGTACAAGTTATGTGCTTACCTCCCATTGAAATAAACTCATTTGAGCACTTTTGAAAATTTTACTCTGTGTGATTAAGTCTCCCTGACTCCCTACAGCAGGGATTGGCAACGTTGGCACACAGGACCGCAGGGAAAGCACCCTTAGCGGGCCCCGCTGCTTTATTTACCTGGCATTTCACTGACTGCAGCTCCCACTGGCCCTAGCTCGCCGTCCCAGTCCAATGGGGGCTGCAGGAAGCTGTGGCCAGCACCGTGCCACTTCCCGCAGCCCCCGTTGGACTGGGACGGCGAGCCGGGGCCAGTGGGAGCTGCAGTCAGTGAAATGCCAGGTAAATAAAGCAGCGGGGCCCGCGGAGGGTGCTTACCCTGCGGTCCCACGTGCCGACGTTGCCGATCCCTGTCCTACAGCTTTACACATTTCCTGCAAATATGTACACAAATGCATCCATACATGTATGCAAAATCTACATGTGCTATTATGCTATAAGTTACAATTATTTTTAATAAAACCTGGGCTTTGTCAGTACTCAGAGACTTCTATTTCTCCATCTGTGTTTTCAACTGCAAAAGTTATGAACACAGACAACAGTTTTGCCTATGCATTTGCACATCTCAGATTGTTGATAAAACAGCTATATACACATCATAGTATTATTATAACCACTATTTGCATATCCTTATTATATTTTCTTTTGTTTCACAAATTAGATTTTTTTCTTGAATGGATTTATCAAGAGACCCAATTCTATCAGAGTACAAACACTGGAAGTCACAGGACATGCTACTTTGCTGGATATAGATTAAAACATCTTTACGAATGGGATAAATTGCTTCTAGAATCTGATCTAAATTGATCGGTCCAGACACAGCAATCTACTTCTTTGAGTGTGGTCCTAACAGTATAAAATTTCCATTTTGGACAACCAGAACCTCTTTTAAAATTACTGAAAATACTACATAAAAGGAAATCATACAGCTCCACAGCCCTCCACTCATCTTTGCCGTCCTGACACTTCTTCATAATCTGCTCTCAGGCTGAGCTGGGACTCTCAACAGACATATTAATATGCTGTTACTACTCTGGTCCTCTCTATGTTCTCTGAGAACTGCTCCTTTCAATAAGCTTCTCTGCAGGTCTCTGAAGCTGTGTGTTCATGAGACAGAAAAAATAAAGTCTGTCGTAAAGGGTAAACTTACTTAAACATTTACGTAATATCTTCAATATGCACTAAGGTCTAATGGCAACAGTGGGGATGGATTGTGATCACAACCCTGGGTAAAGTCCAGAATGTAAATTACTAATTAGCTGCTATAATGGTATATCACTAGAGGAAAAAATAGGAAGTAGGTCAAGGAAGAGATACAGCCATCCATCCCCAAATTAATTATATTAAATTTACAAAGTGCTGGGAACCATTTGGGGCACTGACCTTGTCTGGTTACTGCAAGTAAGGAGCAGTCTGTAGTAATGACAAATATAAAGAAACTACAAAACTGTTGTTTTATACATTGCATGATTCAATAGAGAAGAATCGTGTCTCATAAGCCAAACTAATTACAACTGGAAAGTAAGTTAAGACACTAAGTTTTGGTAACTTCTGATATGTACAATTTCGCATAAATTTGCTATTAAAAAGGCTATGGTTATCGATGACTTAAACAAAAAAAGTATTAAACATATCTGAGAATAAAACTGAAATACTTCACTACCAACAAAAAAAAACAGAATTTGAGAGCACATGCAGGCAATTCCTGTCCTTCATATACTGAAAGGATTCAACAAAACTTAGGAACACTTCCAAGTTTTCACACTGTCTTTATATAATGATCACATTACTAATGATGTACTCCTTTTAAGAACAAAAACTTGAGGCTGATGTTGATGTGCAGAGGAGCAGCTTTCAAGTATTGAACCAAAATAACCTATGACTGTGAGCAGTTTTAAAATCTTCAAATATTCCTCATTTGAAGTTTGTCCTGAGTCTTAATTCAATGCCCTGTCATTACTGGGCCTGTTTGTGGTGGTGTTTCCCCCCATCTCCCCCCCAAGAAGCCTCAGTAGACACTCAGTGACCAGCAGAAAGTGAGACACTATATAGCCTACAGTTGTGCTCATTTGTCTCCTCTTTCTTTTGTAGTTAGCGTCTAGTGCTTGAGGGAATGTAAAGTGTCTTTGTCCTCTATTGAGTATGCTGCATTTCAAGGCAATATGACATTTTAAGAGTCACTGACTAGATCTTTGCATAGCAAAAACAGGTGAGAAAAAGCCGATTTTCATTGCACAAGAAAGAAATGCTAGTATAAAGGTCATAACACACTGTCAATACTGTTCCGACATGGAGTTTTGAAGGGATAAATCCTTTCTGCAAAGTGCAAAATGTGGAATCAGATCTTAAACCAGAACAAGCTCCATAGGAATACAAGTGAAAACTGAAGACTTAAGTGGCTGGCAAACCTCCTGCTCAGGAACCTAAACAAGTCTTTGCAGCAAAGGCAGTTAAAAAAAAAAAAAAAAAGACCATCAAGCTTTTAGCTGGTGACAACAGATACCCAATTGCTACAAATCTACCTCAATCCACCTGGGTGTCTAACAGCAAGAACAGCACGCATTAAAGCTTCAAAATCAACTGTAACAATAACCAAAACACCACCAAGCCATCCTAATCAACTTAGCCTAGCAATTTACATGTAACTATGGTGAGTCAGATTTGGCCAAAGCTCTGCCACAACAGGCCCTGGGAAAGGCCCCTGGTAGCAGGAAGTGTACCAGCCGCTACTGTTGGCAGACCTCCTGCTAGGGCACCTACATGACAATGAAAAATAGTTGCTAATGTTCAGATAACTGGGAAACAGCATTTATAGTGACCATGTAGAGGAGCAGGGAACTTAACTCAAAAAATAAAAATCTTACTGGTAGGGTGTCAGGTTTCAGACTTCCCTGGTTTATATTGACAGAAGAATTCATTTAGTCTTATCTTAAAAAAACAAACAATGCCAAGTACAGACAGAGCACTGGCTAACTTGAGGAAGGCTTGCACAGAATAGATTCTCAGCAAGCACCAGGGCTCATTCATCATGCTAATGAGTTTACTCAAAACAAAGGGTTTTTAAAATTTTATTGTGTCTTTAAACTGGACTTCTCTCTCCTCAGTTTATTTGAAGAACTTCAAGGGCACAAAAACGGATGCTTGAAAGCTCACCCATAATCTTGCTTAATAGGAAGGTTTTGACTCCTCTTTAGGTGCCACTAGGAACCTCACTTTCTCCTTCCATTATTGCAAGTGAGTATAAAGGTATTCTTATCTTATTTAAGATCTTCAATTATCTCCTCCTTATGTCTTCCTAAATCCTCTCAGTAAGTGAATTTGGACAGAGTGAAGAAACTTTTTGAACATTCTTCCTAGAGACAGAAAATCACATTAACTATAAAACTGGTCTTAATTTTGCCTGATATTCCTGGTGCTGCATCAGACGCACTAGGATGAGAGAGACCAGGAAGTCTGCTAGAGTATATTACAGGAGTAGGCAACCTATGGCACAGGTGCTGAAGGCAGCACGCAAGCTGATTTTCAGTGGCACTGACACTGCCCGGGCACCGATTTGTGGGGGTCTGCGTTTTAATTTAATTTTAAATGAAGTTTCTTAAACATTTTTAAAATCTTATTTACTTTACTTACAACAATGGTTTAGTTCTATATTATAGACTTATAGAAAGAGACCTTCTAAAAACTTTAACATGTATTACTGGCACACAAAACCTTAAATCAGAGTCAATAAATGAAGACTCAGCACACACCACTTCTGAAAGGTTGCTGACCCCTGGTCTATTATATTGTTTGAATTAGCAGTTCAGTTCTGAAAGATCCCCTCTTCACCATCACCATAGTAAGCATCCCTGCACCTCACTTTCATAAATTTCATAAAATTGCTGCTGTTATTGAAAGGTATAGTAGTTTATTTACACATATCATAAATACATATCCCTATTACATAGATCAATTTATCTATGTTAATTTAAATAATAAAGTGACTATACAAAGGAGTAGGTACCCTAACATACTTAATACTACAACAAAATCCCAGCATGATTGAAACAGTTATTCAAAAAAATACATTGCCTGCCGGTCACCACCACCACCACAACAGGCAGCAGCTTTTTCCCAGCTTTTCATAATTCTGGAAAGCATACCCTCCAGCCCTCTCCAAAAATCCCACTGAACAAATCTTTGCAGCATTCTCAGAAAGTCACCACATTCAGGTTATTTTGGACTAACCCTATCTTAGCCTAAGTTATTCTAACTGTTGAATATGATTTTGTGAATAGCAAACTGCATTATCTCAGTGCCATTATTATTACCACCACCTTTTTGGTGTTCTCAGGTTGACCTATTCAATACTAATGAAGCATTTAATCTGAACTGGAAAACTTTAAGAATATAGCTTTAATTCCAGAAAGGTTTGCAAATGAATTAATTACAGTATCAACATTCAACCACATTTTTGCTAGAATCTGTTGCTGTTTTTCCTTTTGAGCAGTGAAGTCATATTAATTAGATCTTGTTTTACCTTTTTTAAAAAAATTTACATAAGGCATGTTATAGGTTTATAACTATGCACTACTACTCCTAGGGTAGACAATAATAGAAGGGGAAAAAAGCTTTGATGGAAGGCTATACTTTTAGCATACTGTAGGTGAACAATACTTGATGTGAAGCCATAAAAGCATATATGAAATGTTTCTACAGAAGCACATAATGCTTTACTACAGTAAATATGTGATGCTAGCAGACCAGGTACCAGCTCATGCCAAGGCACCAAGCCTTACCTAACACTGGCAAAGGCATAGTTGGAAACCTGCCTGGATCACCTCTGTGTTACTATTGTTAAAGTAGATATTAGAGTTATAAGAATGTGTTTAGACTTTATGAAATTCTTCTAGGATGTTGCGTGTATTAATCTTTCTTATAACACCTATACCCCATGTTATAAGGTGATATTAAATCTTTATTATAAAGCAGAACCTCAGAGTTAAACACCAAACTTACGAACTGATTAGCCAACCATATACCTCATTTGGAATCGGAAATATGCAATAAGGAAGCGGCAGATACCAAAAAAGTCCAGTACTGTGTTAAATGTAAAACTATTAAAAAAAATAAAGGGAAAGCAGCATTTTTCATCTGCATAACAAAGTTTCAAAGCTGTCTAAAGTCAATGTTCCTTGAAAAGTTTACAACTGAACCACCATAATGTTTTGTTCAGAGTTATGAACACTTCAGAATTATAAACAAACAATCTCCAATTCTACAGCATTCATAAATCTGAGGTTCTACTGTAAAAGGGTTTGCTCTAAAACTGTGAATCCCCACTGTCAGGAGAGAATAATTACCAAGTATGAAATGCAAGTTTACCACAAGAGGAGTCATCTTCTCGCCAAAAAAAGGTGGCCAATAGACATCAGACAAGCCATTGTGTAACATCAGTGGGCAAGAGACTTTGTTGATTGCTTCCCCCACACCCATGAAGACAAGACATGCACAGACACTTATCCCATCAACTTAAGCTCTGAGAAAAGTGAATAATAATCACTATCAAGAAGAAATTGCTATCCCTAGGATGCTTGGACTTCAGGGAGAGGGCAAGATTTTAAGTATAAGCAAGGGATCCCCAAGCTGTTTAGCTTGGGTTAGCCCTAAAGCTTGGCTTAGCTTGCACCTTACAGCAACTTTATTACCTACTGGAAACTAAGACTAACTCATTTGTGTGTTTATGTTTACCTGCTTTAACTTTGTAATTAACATTTCTCTTAGTTAATAAATCTTTACTTGGTTTCTTATGGGATTGACTACAAGTGTCTTTGGTTTGAGATCTGAGGTGCAGTTGACCTGGTAAGTGACTAGATGTTGGGATGGGGAATAATCTGTATATTATAATGATTTTTGGTATAAGGGGCCATCTATAATAAACACAAATCTGCATAGGTGGCAAGACAGACCAGAGTATTTAAGAGGACTCCATGTTAAGGCTGTTATAGTGTCTGAAGAATTCACACTTGATACTAGGTTGGTGAAATCCAATTACAGAACCCATAACCAGTTTGGGGTTTGTGCCCTGGTTTATAACGGGCTGCTGTAAGGTTCATACCCACAGTCATGGTACTCATTACTCTAGACAGCTGGACAATATACTCATCATTATTTTTGTCACTCAAAGCTAGAGAACTTCACAGAATTCTAGGAAGACCTAACAAGGCAAGGAAAATCAGCAGCACCAGTTAATTTGTCCCAGACCTAACCAAAGAAGGCAACCCAAATCTGCAAGCTCTCTTTACCTCCTCAGCCCAAAAAATCTCTCAGAGGCCCCATGCAGTACACTGCATCTACTCAAGAAGCACCACTCACTGCCCTGGACCCACTGATCCGCTGGGAGAAGGAAGGATAGACACACCGCTCAGCCGGAGTAGATTACACAAATTCCTTCCAGCTCCAGACAAAAACTGACCAATGGGAAGTGCATATGCAAAATAGAATTAACTGAATAATAACCCAAGAAGAGAGTAGTAGCTTTGTGAAACAAACTAGGAAGAAATACACTTAATGTTTTAATCACACCAGGATTAGGACCAGTTAACACTTATGCCATTCAGTGTTTTAGTCACCTTTTATGACTACACTGAAAGTTTTTACTGTAAGAGGACTATTTCTTAATAACAAAAGGTATGATTTTGGGGTCTACATCAAGTGGAAAAACCATGTAGAAAAAACAAAGCTAAACAGGAAAGTATTTCTCATTCTAGCATGCTTGTGGAGAGGCAGATGCCTCTGCACCTGTTCCTAGGCCTCCTTCCCCCAGCAGCATAGCTGTCATAGCCATACTGCCACTCCTTTACTCTCTGCTCCTATTCCCAAACAGGAGGATGTTATAAAACAGGAGCAAAATATGTAGAAATTATTATTGACAAGGTCAACATTAAGTCCTATAGGAATTCCATTTTAGATTTGCTGAGAGAACACTGACCAAGTAGGTATCTCAGGGCATTCTGTTCAGGCATGATTCCTTTAAATGCACAGACCCCGCTGAGACAGAGGTGCTTCTGTTCATTCAGATGGAAACAATGTGGTGTCATTAGAGATGCTAGATCAAAGTTACAGCTTTCATTCTCTTTGTGTCACAAAGCTTAAGGGAATTATGAGACCCTTTTTTTAATATTAGTGAGGAGATCCATTTCTGTACGTTTCTTCTGTTTAACCTCTCAATGCTGTAGCACATTTAGGAGATCAGTGAAAACCTGAGAAACTTTAAAAATCTGTCACATAATCGTTTGTTGGTCTTTGTACTCTTCTTCTAATCTTTAACAGGAGCCATAGAAAGGGCTACTGGAGTATGCGTATGAATTGTAGACATGCTTTGTGTGTTTTAAAAATGCAAAAGTTCTTTACTGATAGTGATTCAGTCACAGAAAATGGCTGAGGGCATTATCAAATGTTTATCTTGGAATTACTTTTAGTGAAAATTTTTTCTTGTGTATTAAATATATATTGTGTATTAAAATAACTTGCCCCAGCCATATATGAAAAGTGGATAGATTGATTATGTCTTTCAAGGCATAAGTAGCCTTTGGATTAATCAAATGCCCTGGGAAACATATCAGTATATTTTAATGTATATTTTTTCCTAGCAAGGCATTTAAATATAGCTCTATGCTATTTCATCTTGCAACATTCAATTAACATTGCAACCAAAGGAGCTAAGTCAATTTACACCATGTGGGAATCTAGCTAAATAAGAGAAATAAGAGCTATAGATGAGATCCCAGAGAGTTTCTCTCTAAATATAAATACATCCAAATTATGCTTTGGGATGTTATTCTTTTACCAGACACTTGAGAAGTATTTGATTAGATGAAGTCATTGCATAGGGCACACACTGTTGTGCTATTCTTGACTGTTTATTTCATTCAGAGATAATTCATCTTTCTTATTACATTTGCAGTTTGATTCAGAAGCCTAAAATTCAAACTTGTATGCATAAATGATTATATTTCCCTCAGTGAAACAACACTGATTTAATCTTGCATGATGAAATAGCATAGCTCTATATTTAATATGTCTTTTCAAGAAGGGAGACATATGAAGTGGCTAGCCCATCCCACCAACCATGCATCCATGGCTACACTGCTGTTAGCGTGACCAGAGCTAAAGTAGCTATAGCTACCAAAGCTGGAAATTTCATCTCCAGCCTCAGCATAGGTATATCTCAAAGGTGTGCCTCCACTGCACGCTCTTCAGCAGTGTGTAGTGTACATACACTAGATGCTTCCTCCCACCTCCCCAGAACAGGTATAAATAGCAGTGTATATGGTGAGGCTCTGCTTAGGCGAGTAAAGAGATGCTTGAATTGTATGGATATGTACCCTACATGACACTGTTCTTACACAAGCAGTGTCTTCCTGACCACACTGCTGTTTTTAAGCAGTGTAGTCTCCTGTTACCTCCCTACTGCCCCAGAGCCTTCCTCTGCTGCAGGGAAAGGCTCCAGAAACTCCTTCAGGTTGCTCTGACATAAGGGACACAGCAGGGAAAAGCTTGCGTAGCTAAACAACACACCCCCTTGCCCTACATAATACCACTAGAGGTGTGCAGTGTAGACATATCATAAGAGGAACTACATTTTTTGTTTATAGTCTGGTAAAAGCCTTATTACCTGAGCAGTGGAAAACAGATTGGACAAATCGTCAGATAATTTAATATGATGAACAAGCTGGCATTGGCACGGAAAAGGACTAGAAGATGATCTAACAGTTGAAAATTATGCTTAACTTATCCATAATTCCAGTCAGACTGTTTTCATGTTGTATATCTAGGGAGAAGTCCTGGCCCCACTGAAATCAATGGCAAAATTCCCATGACTTCAATAAGGCCAGCATTTCACCCATAAAGCATATCCTAAGTTGCCTCTGCCTTTAAAGAATCAATAGCCACATATATTACACCCTAACACTTAATTAGCATAATGTTTTACTTAATTAAAATATGATTATAAAATATTGTAAAGAATAAAAAATGACTTTTCAAAAACATGCCCTATGCAGAATCTTGCAACTTGTTTAAAAACTCTAGTTAACAGATGCTCCAGAGTCTTTCAAACAGTGAAACTCACTGGAATCATGTCAAATGAAAAAAAAAAAAAGTGTTAAGGTAAGTAATTAAATATCAGTGTGTTTGACAGTTCTCCAATCATTTAAGATAAATATAAAGGAAGCCAATACTGATTACACATCTTTAAGTAATTCTTGACGCCTAGAAATGAAATATCTGAACAGTTTCTTTAAGAAGAAAATTCCTGAAGGCAAAGGAGACACCACTTTAATAATGGTCATAAAATATGGTTTGCAAACAATGTCCTGAAAACAAATGTAATAGCTGTTAGGAAGAGATAGGCGTTGACGTCATTACATAAATCAATATTTCTACAAAAGTATGAGATATCTCCAGTGCACATTTGAAACAGGAATAGCTTTATGGACAGCTCTACAGCAGTTAAATAAAAACAGTATAAACATTTTAAGTGTAACAGTTTGAGAGAGACTGTCTAGACATATAATGAGGAATACTGAAAGAATACTGGTAAATTTTCAAAACACCAGAACATTTTAAGTTAGACCACTGGAGAGGGATACGTTCTCATAACTTAAGAGGATGGGGCCCAGTGAAAATGATGTTCCAGGGTACAAATTTCTCGTCAGTCCTAGTGATTGTAACAATCTTAGCTTTGTAAAAATGCCTTCAATACTAGAGAATATGCCTCACTCTGTGAGGACTGAGCACTTCACAAGTATTGTTTTCATTCTTAGTGAAGTTATCTTGATACACAAAAGAAAAAAAAACGTAACAAGGAAAAATAATGTTGATGTTTATTTGTTGCCTGTATCTGCAATCTTCACATCCTCTCAAAGTATGTTCTGGAGAAAGCCAGCACTGGGAGAGAAGAATGTCCTTGGGAGCAGGCAGAGCAAAGTTCACTAACTTGCTGTTAACTTATGTACATCTGTAATTGGAGAACAGGTTTTCTAAGCATCTCATATGTTTCATGGATCAAGCACCCTCTGAAGCCTATATTTCAGTTCTGCCCAGGCACTACTTTATGCCTCCTTTGTGCTTCTCTTTGTTCTGGGATCAGCTGTTCATATTCATTGTAACAGCCTTAGGGCTGCTCTTAGGGTGACCAGATGTCCCGATTTTATAGGGGGCAGTCCTGATATTTGGGTCTGTCTTATACAGGTGCCAAATACCCCCACCCCGTCCCAATTTTTCACCCTTGCTATCTGGTTACCGTAGCTGCTCCAATTTACAGTGAGCTGCGCTGGCTCCAAGAGCCACTCAGGCAGCTGAAAATAACTGGGAAGGAGATTCACCCCGAGGCGTCCCATATACCAGTGGTAAGAAAGGGCTTGAGGAGCCCATGGAGCCATTTTGCCTGCTGTACACCAACTAGGGGAAAATCAGTCTACATCTGGGCTATTTTGTGGTCAGATCTGCTGGCTTAACAGCTCATTTATGCTACTTTGGCTATAAGTCAAAGCACAATCAGACAGACCCAACAGATTTCCAGGCTTCTGAGCGTAAAATTTGGTAAGCAGTGGAAGTTGACACCATAGCTCATCAGGAGAAAGGTTATGCATCAGAATTACCAAAATTACCACAAAAATAAAATCTAGGTTGCTTGCAAATTCAAGTTTCTTCTCCCCAGAGACGCCATTCCAGGTGTTGTACCTCATGCTGCAGAAACCCTAGAACTGCTCAAAGAAGTTGATGCAATAAAGACTTACAAGCTTCAATGCAAACACCTACTAATTCCCATTGTGGTTGTGTTTAATTACCCAAGAGGGAGAAACTCTTATCTTCTCCTGAATCTCCTAGTTGCGGCTGAAGGATTCCTTTCTTCTGAAATAAGAGTATAAAAGGGTCTACTTTCCTACAAAATTGACAAAGAGTGCAGGGAAACTCACTCAAGCAATAACAACAACAAAAAGATGACATCATCGACCAGGAGACTTCACCTCATTCTAACAGAATCTTAAGCCTCTGTGTCAAATACTCCAGGCAATCTCTCCCTGACTAACCTCAGAAACTGACATCAGACAGTTTGGGCATTGTATTAGCACAGGGGTACTCAAATTTCATTGCACCATGACCCTCGTCTGGCAACAAAAATTATTACACAACCCAAGGAGGGGGGACTGAAACCTGAGTTGCCCTGAGCCCCGCCACCCCAGGTGGGGGAGGGCCAAAGCCAAGGCATGAGCCCCACCTCCCCAGGTAGGGGCAGGGGGCAAAGCTAAAACCCAATGGCTTCAGGCAGGGGGCCTGTAACCTGAGCCTTGTCACCCAGGGCTGAAGCCCTTGCGCTTTAGCGTTGGATCCAGGCGGTGGAGCTCAGGCTTCAGCAAGTCTAATGCTAACCCTGGCGACCCCATTAAAACAGGATCGTGGCCCACTCTGGGGTCCTGACCAACAGTTTGAGAACCAGTGTGTTAGGACATTAGGGGCAATGGACTCCCAAAATATACTCAGAAAGTTCCCTCTAGAAAGCATTCTGAACTATCCATTTTCCATATGTGGGAAAGATGCAATTACTGTACTCCACAGCTACTGTTAAAAAACCACTAAGTTTTAAAATAGGGGCCACCATTTTTGACAGCCATACAGACTATAGTTCATGCTCCCTCTGCTAGCAGAGGGGCAGCTGCTATTCTCCATTCCCAGAGCTGTGTTCAGATCAACTGATGACACTGGTTCAAAAACCAAAAATGTTTTGGCAGGAGAATGTGTTATGTAACTTGATGGGTCTGTTTTTTGTTTTTTTTTTTAAATAGAGACAGAAGTGTCAATTTCAACTGTATGTGACACAGGAAAAATCTTGAGGGTTATCAAGTGGAAAATGACAGGATTATTAATAGAACATGATATTTCTGAGCACTACAGACAGCAAGTAACTGATGAAAACAATAAAATAAAATCTATATACAATTACTTGATGCTGTCCCTTTTTGCAGGACTTAGAAACAACTGCTCAGCTTTTTTTGCTAGCTCTTAAACAGTGATTATCGAATCAGTATTGTTCCTAGAACTGCGCTGGTCTCAAATATGCTCATTTACACACACAAGAAAGTACTACGAATTCTGTGCCAAAAAAATTAAAATTCTGTGACAAAAATTTAAAATTATGCACACATTTTAGAATTCTGCAAAATTTATGTCAATAAATAAATGTGGCTCCAGCATGGCAGTGGGGAGCACAGGCCACCAGCTGCACTGAGGTGGGAAATCATCCTGAAGCCCCTAACTTCCCCGTTACAGAGACTCGGGAGTGAGGCTACACCTGACCTGACACAGGGCAAGGGCTGGGCCTGCTCCAGAAACACCCCAGGGCCCTGGCCTTCTGCACCAGGTGTGGGTGGGACAGCTCAGCCCAGCAGGATCCAGGGTTAGTTTGGGTGTATTCAGGTGTGGGGTGAGAGGTTTCTGTCTGGGCTAATCAGGGTACAGGCAGTTCAGTGGGAGATCTGGATGCACAGTGGCTCATTGGGTTGTTCCAGGTGCAGGGGCAATGAGACTCTGCAGAAGATCCAGGTGAAGGTGGTTGGGGGATGAGTGGGCTCTCAGTTGCACTCGGGTGAAATAGAGTATCCACCTCCTGCTGAAGTAGATGCTTGTGAAAATGGTCCCTGAAGATGGATGGGGTGGGGGATAGGGAGGAGGCAAAGACAAACTGGATCATATGGCCTTCTTGAAGGTCCTTGAAGAATGTTATTCCAGTCCAAGCATCCTTGAAAAGTGAAAGGCAGGTAACAAAGGAGGAAGAAGATCCTTGCAAATTAGTCCAGGGCTCCCAACCACATCATTAAGTTTACTGACTCTGATTAGGACCAGGCTCAGATATCAGATGAAGAAGCAAACTCCCTTCTTTTCTGAAAACATGGTCTATTAGAAGAATTGGTCAGTTTCTGATAGTAAAACTATTAAGAAGCTGGTCTTTGCCTCAAAGTCAGCCGAGATTTGAATGGTTTCCTCCTGTGTGATGGGCAGAGAGCCCTAAAAATGGTGGGTTGATTATGTATTCTTCAGTGAGTAACAACTCATTAGTTTATGAGCTAAACAAATCATAAGTCCTCTATTGTTGCCTGGACTACTTTTGGAATCTCAGAAGCAATCAACCAGGAGGCTTTCTGCTTTATAACACTGGTCTTGCAGTTAGGTCAGCAGCATCTAGTACTGCCTGCAAAGTTGTCTTAGCAATTAATTGTCCCCATTAGCCATTCTGGTGCAGAATATATGTTTTTGTTTTACATTTTCATATTTTATACTAACACTTTTGTGAGTATAGAAATGCTCAAATCCTTTCAGTGGCACTTGATATCTATGGTCCACTCATTTCATCACAGTGGACCTCAAAGCCTGTGACACATACTGCCTACTATCTCTCACAACACAGTCTCAACTTCTCTCCTCCAAATCTTCCCTGTAAGGCTCCCTTATTTTTGTTATGAGGCCAGGATATAGGCAGACACTCTTCCTACATGGTAAATTGAACTGCTGCCTATGAGATTCCTTTGTTTGAAGCACCAGGCATCCTAGGGCCTCTGATTTTCCTGTGAACCAGGCTGTTCCAGAGTTCTGATTTGCACCAAAGTCACTAGGGTTGTGCTCACTGATGCCCATAACATTACCTGAATTTTTGGATGCTGAGTTCCAAAATTATGTTACAGATCTATCAATACTGTAGATGATAAGCAAACCTAGGGGAACTATTAGCCTCATACATGGTGGTGCCTACATCCCAGCTTCATGCTTCCTGGAAATTAAAGACTTGTAGTGATGCATAGGCAATGAGCTGAGCCCTTGTGTGTGGCATGTGACTCATACTGTTCACCTGTGATCTTCTGGCCAATTATAGACTAGCACTGAAAGACTATGAAGCCCACTTTTCCTGAAACAGGAGTTTCAGATATAGGCCCTGAAGGGCTAAAGGGTGAGTGGGAAGCCTCAGTGTTCCTACAGAAGACAAACAAAGAGAAACCCAGTTGACAATTGACTGCATCATTTTACAACACCTCTCCAGGCTTCACTTGAAGTGTTTCTGGGTTTCAGCTGGGATCAAATTTAAACTGCCGTACTTGGGAAACTCAAAACCATTCAACAGTGACTACTGTGTTTTCAGCTGTGCAAACTGGTAGTTATAATGATTATTGCAGGGGTTGTGGTTGAAATGAAAGCATCTGTCAATTCTGGACTAGCATCTGTATCAACCTTGTCACAGATATAATGCGTAAGGAAGTTCACATTCATCAGTATGGTCTGAGTGTAGTAGGATCTGCCAATAGATGCTGCTGCGATGACAGTGGCAGGGTGCCGATATCCATTTCATTTTCGGATGAGCACTAAATCATCTTTGACTAACAGAACAAGAGATGTGGTGGTAACTATAAATCAATTCATAATTTTACCTCTGATGGTTTTGTTTGCAGCAGAATAGGTGCTTAGGTGTGACGCTGTAAGTGGTAACAAGGCTCAGATTCAAGTGTTCATTAACAAAATTGACCTGAAGATCAGAAGCAGCAAATAGATGAATTGCAATGTTCAGAGACAGTCTTTTGTATTAGCAGAAATACTGTAAGCAAGACATGATAGAAGTAATTGTTCGACTCTACTCCACACTGATTAGGCCTCAAGTGGAGTAGTGTGTCCAGTTTTGAGAAGCACATTTCAGGAAAGATGTGGACTAAATGGAAAAAATCCAAAGAGCAGCAACAAAAATGATTAAAGGTCTAGAAAACATGACCTATAAGGGAAGATTGAAAAAGTTGGATTTGTTTAGTCTGGAAAAGAGAAGCTTGAGAGGGGACAAGATAACACTTTTCAAGTAGATAAAAGGTTGTTACAAGGAGGAGGGAGAAAAATTATTCTTCTTATCCTCTGAGGATAGGGCAAGAAGCAATGGGGGTTTAGGTTGGACATTAGGAAAAACTTCATAACTCTCAGGGTGGTTAGGCACTGGAATAAATTGCTGAGGGATATTATGGAATCTCCATCATTGGAGATTTAAGAGCGGGTTAGACAAAGACCTGTCAGGGATGGTCTAGAAAAAATCAGGGGTCAGCAACCTTTCAGAAGTGGTGTGAGATCCTCTCTTTTATTTTGAGTGGGATGTCATGGAAGAGAAGGGGGTTGTCATTAAAATGATAGCTAAGTACTCTTCTCTCAGTTAAGTCAGGGAAGAAGGGCTCAGAGGAAAGCAGACATGCAAAAGAGACAGAGAAGTGACAAAAGGGGTGGGGGAAAGGGCAGAACAGTCCAGCCAACTATGTCTCCTCCAAGATTACACCTGTCACTTGTGTGGGAAAATCTTCAGGGCACAAACTGGGCTCCACGGCCACTGAAAAACCCACCAATGAAGCCCCTTGACAGACATCATCCTCGCACTGAGGGATAGCCAAAGAAGAAAGAAGAGAAGTAATCTCCAAAACTGGAGATTTTTAAGAGCAAGTGAGACAAACTGCTAGGGATGGTCTACAGGGGCCAGCAACCTTTCAGAAGTGATATGCCAAGTCTTCATTTATTCACTCTTATTTAAGGTTTCACGTGCCAGTAATACATTTTAACATATTTAGAAGGTCTCTTTCTATAAGTCTAATATATAACTAACTATTGTTGTATGTAAAGTAAATAAGGTTTTTAAAATGTTTAAGCTTCATTTAAAATTAAATGAAAACGCAGAGCCCCCCAGACTGGTGGCCAGGACCCAGACAGTGAAAATGCCACTGAAAATCAGCTTGCGAGCCGCCTTCGGCACCTGTACCATAGGTTGACTAACCCTGGTCTAGATAATACTTAGTCCTGCCATGAGTCTCTTCCAGTCTTCTGATTCTTTTAGGAAGCTCTCTCCAGGCATGTATGTATGTAATCTCTCAAACTACATAATTATCTGCTACATAATGGGTAATCCATGGAGGTTTATTAATGCCCCAAACGGTGCATACTTGCCTAGCTGATGGGGTTTAATCAAAAACAACATGAAAATATATTTTTGAGAGTCCCTCATTAACATTTTGGCAGCACATCACTGGCTAATCGCAATATGCTCAGTCTTTTGAGTTGAGCAGAATGTTGATGCTATCACTGGTACAGTGTTTCAACAGAGCGCTAAAGACTAAGGATTGAGAGTTGATCCAATTTATTTTTATGCACAAAAGTTCTGCATTGTTCCCATAATCTTTTAATAGAAATTTAGAAGTACAGGAGCAAACTTCTGACCTGAGTTACATCTGTGCTTCCATGTTAAGTTTCATGTGGCTGCAAAGGATGAGTGCAGAATTTGGATGTTAATTTATTTTAGGTTTAGAAAATAAATGCATGTTACCACAGCATCTGTAACAATGCTCCCTTTTGTTTCCAATGGGGGTTAGCATCACAGTCTTAGTAAAAGTATGCTCTAATACAAAATATTGTAGTAATTTTTATCAACAAATTGAATTGTTGACATCTTATGTTATTAAATAAAACAGCATTCACTGTACTGGGAAAGTACAAGAAGAAAACAGAGCAAGAGTTGAGGTAGTTTACATTATGGATTAAATCTACTCAACATTTAAATTCTTTACAAAAAAAGCAGTTCATCTTGCTCTGACTGTTCTCAAATATCTAGTCGGGGGGTGGGAGGGGGGAGAATCCTGCATGTGGGCTCAGGGGGAGAGGGGTTGTGTGTGACTGGCCCCCTCAGCTGGGCTCTGGAGGGGAGGGGAGAAGGCAGCAGAGAAATGGGAACTGCATCATCATAGGGGTTTCTTTAACTTTCTTTTCCTGGAGGAAGTTTTGTTAGGGTTATTTCTGATCAGAACTCCCTGCCCCAGGCCTGATCCCCCTCCCACCCTCAGAGGGTGGGAGAGGGATCCCCTCATCCGCAGCCCAGGGCACCCTCCTGCACCCCAAACCCCTCCATCCCCAGCCGGAGCCCTCACACACACACACAGCACTCCAAACCCCTGCACCAGCCTAGTGAAAATGAGGGAGAGAAGGAGGGAGGATGGGGTGAGCGAGCAAGAAAGGAAGGGGGGATGGAGTGAGCGGGGGTGGGGGGCCTCAGGAGTGTTGAGGAAGGGGTGCTCGGTTTTGTGCAAGTAGAAAGTTGGCAACCCTAATTTTGGTGTTTGTCCGAATTGTTACAGACATACTTGCTGACAGGTATTCTGAAATAAATCACCAAAATGAACTGAAACTGGCGTGATTATGTAATGTTATTTTGACAAATTCAATTTGCAGAATTTTTCAGAATCGAATGCCCCCAGGAGCAATATCTGAACAGCAGAGCAACACTCAGCCTCCCAACTATTCTTTGCGCCACAAAAAATTTTGGTTTCCAGCATCTTGTGAGTATATATCTCCATGTGTGTATGCACATGCAGACATGTTGTATGCTCCATACAGATGTAAGGATTTAACACTGCTCCCCGGCTCCCATTTTCTAAACACTGTCACATTTTTGTTTTTTTAGTTTTTAAGACAATACATAGTACCAGCTTTCACATTTGATGCATAATTCCCATTAGTATAAACAGGAGAAAGATAGCTAAAGGTCAATGCATTTAACTAAGACTGCGCCTTCCAACAACGTGGCAGTCAGTGATTAACACCTCCGAAACTATTTAACTGCTTCATCCACAGAAATAATTAAAATGTATTCTGTGAGATTAAATGAGGGAATTGTTCTATTCTATCAAAGAGTCTAGTTCTATCAAAGTCACTGCCACTCACATGAATCTAGGTGCGCCTGTATTTCCATTTCAAATTGCAATTTTCCCATGGCACAACTGCTGCCTTAAGACATTCACGAAAGGCTTTCCTCAAGTGCTTGAGCTTGGAGAAGAATACTGGTCTATGAATAGACAAATCATTTAAGCTTTTTCTAGCCACATCGTCTACAACAACTGCCCAATCTCAGCTGTAGGGATAAATTCTGTTGGCCTTCCACAGAATAAGCATTTAAAGCCCTCAAATCAGTAGGACCACCAAATATCAGCCATGCAGAGAGCAGGCTTCAAAGAATATGGGTAACAAAATTTGGTGCCAAGTGTTTACGTTCTTAACCACATAACAGGTTCTGAGAAGTAACGCATGGTCCATCCTGCTGAACACTGTTCTGCAGGGGCTTGGTCCATGGAAGCACAGAGGAGGACTGGGAGGAGACCAGAAGAGAGACAGTGTTGGGGTATCATTAAAAGCAACTAAAATATCAAGGCCCTAAAATCAAGACATGAATGAAAATGCGTTAATAGAAAAATGACGTTTTTGTCATGATGCACAAAAAAAAACTTAACTTTGAATGAAAATCCTATGATTAAAGAAGATACAAACCGTTAACATCATAGAATGTTCTCCAAACTCCCCTCCCCAAATAGTTTAAGGAGATACATATACTGACCTATAACACGGAAATATAAAAATGAAGGATTGCTAGATGGTAAAATTTAAAGTTTTATCAGTTATATTTTAATAATTCATAATTACAGGTAGTGAATGAGTACAGAACAGGTAACACCTAGGCCAAGACCTTGCTGTCATAAGTGCTGTTTTGCCTATTTACATAGAATTGATGTGTTGCTTAAAATAAGGTTATTACTGGCAGAAAAAAAAAGTAACATTGTGCTGGAGGTTGAGATAAAAACAGCCACACAAACCTGTAACAACTAAAAGGCCTTTTTCAGGGAAAACCCAGAGCAGGATGACAGAAACCGCAAAACCATTAGAAAAATGCAGAAGTTGGGCAATTGAAGCCTGCATATGCATAACGTACAGGTTATCTAAATTCCAAAGGGTTAATCTGTTAGAAGCTGGTTGGATAAAGAGTAAGTAGTCTAATGTAGATAAAAGACCTATGTGAACATCAGCCCAAATGCAGAAACACCAGACCAGACCAGACATGGGCCCAAACTGGAGAAACACCAGACTAGAAACTGAAAGGTGGGACTGAAGGACCAGACCAAGGAATGAGAGAAGGTGATGACTATCATGGAAGGGGGAAGGACTTCAAGGTGCCCTGGAATGTAGTAACCCGGGCCCGTTTACCAGTTCCATCTTATCTGTTATTTGTCTGGAATAAACATGTCTAGACATTGTAAGTGACAAAAATTCTGTCTAAAATTGTATAAATAAAGGCAAACAATGATTAAGCCTACATTAGGTGCACTTGTGACTCAATTTCCCACTTTTACTCCTCAACAACTGCCAGAAGGTCGATACGTGACAGATCTAGGAACAAAAATACCCATCTGGCAGGAGGTCGGGCGGGGAGTAGCTAGCTGATGCCATTACTTCAGCCTGAAGGCCACAGTATTAGCCACAGGAACCCACAGCTGCTCTATGCCCTGGACTTGGTTGGGGAAGAACATGTATAGATGCAGGGGTTCTCAAATTTCACTGCACTGCAATCCCCTTCTGACAACAAAAATTATTACAGGACTCCAGGAGGGGGACTGAAGCCTGAGCTCGCCCAAGCCTCGCCACCCTGGGTGGGGACGGGGGAGAACCCAAAGCCCGAGGACTTCAGCCCCAGACAGGGGAGTCTGTAACCTGAGCCCTGCCACCCAGGCTGAAGCCCTTGGGCTGTGCTTTGGCCCCAGGCAGCGGGATCGGGGTTCAGCTTCGGGTCCCAGCAAGTTTAACTCTAGCTGTGGCGACCCCATTAAAACAGATTCGTGACTCACTTGGGGTCCCAACCCACAGTTTGAGAACCACTGGTATAGAGGATTCCCACAGGCCACATAGAGCCCCTTTAGCTTCATCTTTTCATGCAGAATGAGCATTCAGCCCTTAAAGAATTAAAATCCTTACTCCTATTAGCATCTTTTATTGAATAACCATCACCTTTGATAAATAAATAAAACCACCACCAGAGGTTACAGGAACAGTGGAAAACTCTCTCTCATTTGTTCACATACTAGGGTCCAAAACCTGCAATTTTCAGTTCAAAGACTAGATAAGAATTATGAAGTTTGGTACCATTCATTCATCTAGTATGGAACTGGATAAATATGTATTGCTTAATTAAAATGGTTGTTTGGACTTATGAATCTGTGCCAGTCTATTTTTTTACTGATATTGTTAACTTTGAGGTAAAGAAACTATCAATCTATGAACAACACACAACATTTTGCTATTAAAAGATATATTTTTATATAATGTTAAAAAAAATCTCTAGGAGAAGGTGGGTGAGGTAATGTCTTTTATTGGCTCAACTTCTATTGGTGGAAGAGAAGCTTTCAAGCAACACAGAGCTCCTTAAATGGGACTTGTGTGTACAACAAAAAGAAAATACTTGCTTCTCATGGTCAAAAACAAAATCGTTATGTCTAAGTGGCAATAATGCTCATGCTTCTATAGGCATGAGGGGTAGAGAGAACTGCTCTACTCTATAATTTTTGTATGATCTCAGAACCTGGTAGCACTAAAAATGAACAAAGGGCTCAGAGGAGACACTCAGCACATTTCAAACACTTCAAGTTCGTTCACACTAAAAGAACGATACTTCAGTCTGGAGAAACATTTAGGCCTGTATGTGCCTCAGCTGAGAACCTGTGGCAAAGTTACCACTCAAGCACACCCACTTCTGGCCACACAGTGACGTAGCAATACTGCCTCCATTTTTCCCATTGACTTTGGCTTTCTCTGGCATAGGAACAACCTGGATCACCAACCAGATCACTTTACAGAGACCAGTCCTTTCCAGGGCAACAGAGATTGATTGATTTATTTATTACTAAAGGGCAAGAGAAACATACAAACAAACAATCAAAGCTTCATCCTGGCTGGGCTCAGCTCACTGCCACTCCACTATAGCATGCCTCTGCTGCTAGAAGCTCTCCTCCTATCTAACCACAGGCACCTGTGTCTTGATCAACTCCTTGGGCCAGAAGCTGGCACAATCTTCCCCTTACTCAGAGGTTCAGGCAGTTACAGCTCACCAGGGCCCCAGCTTCTCACAGGCTGCAAAAGTTTGTCTACTTTTCTACCACTCCTCCCAGCTTCCCTCTCTTTCAAGTCCTTCACCAGACCTAATAGCTAATACAGGTGCACTTGGGAAGGGATTAATTAATCCTCTGGCATTAACATAACCCCCTCTAGACCAGGAGGGGATTTATATATCCCATTACAGGGCCTTAATCATTTCTGTGTATCATAATTTATGTAATAGCCTATGTCTAAAAATCCTGTGCTGCAAACACTCGCTCATGAGGAATTCTGTGTGGATGACAAACACACAATAACAACTCTACATATGAGCAGCTTTCAGGACCAGGGCTTAAGGGTCAATCTACAGTAACTTCATGCAAACGATCATCATTAACTTTATTGGTCTTATATCACATTATGTCCCTCAATGCATTGTCTTAATTACATAAAAAAGTAGCCATCAGATGCTCAGCTAGTGTAAATTGTCATCACTCCACTCAAATCAATGTATAACAATTTACACCGGCTGAGGATCTCCTGCCCCACTTTTGACTTGCGTTTTTTTAAACACAAGTGTTTGGCTTTGCATTAAATAGAGAAAGTCTGACATATCTTCAGTAAGACTGTGCTTGACTATGTTGAATGGATTATATAAGTATTTATCAGAATAAATAAAACATTAAGAACAGCAGCCAAATTTTTATTTCATTCATTCAAGTAAATGAATTTACTAAAAATAATTCTGTTCAAAAAGGATCAGAGAAGTGAAATAATGCTTTCTCTATAAGTTCTTAGACATGACTGCATAGTAATTTCTAAATTATTGCATCAAATAAGCTACAGGTCAAATACTTTCCGGAATATACATTCAGCTTTTAAACAGTTTGGATGAGGTGGAAGTCTAGACATTTACTGAAAAATGTGGTTATGAAAAAAAGGCAATAATAAAAAGTTTTAGAAGTTCTTGTTTCATGCTAAACAGAGGTATTTAAAAGGCCATTAGAGGAATAGCCTTTGCATCAGAAAATTATAGTGTAGTGTTCACACATGAGCTAGTAGTTAAATGTGGTTTTAACCGTCAACAGACACTACTTTTCTTCAAAAGCAAAAACATCAAAAAGGACAGATGTAATCAATACATAAGCTCTCAACACTGCAAGTTCATTGTGCTGAAAGCCCATCTTCCGAGAAGTAACATTTTAAAAAGAAAACAAGCAGTTGCTAATTCAGTTGTTACATTACTATATCCCTAAAGCAAATCACTGCAGGCTTTAATGACCATAAAAATTGACTGCAGTTTTCTTCTTATGCTGATGATTAAAAATATACACATGAAAATAAGAAATAATGGAGAAAAGAAACAAAAATGCTCAAAAGTGAAAAGTTTGGACTATTTGTGATGCAAGCCTTTTTCAAAATGGTACATGAAGAATTGGCACTGAGATACGCATTTATTAGCAACTGCATATTTAAAATCCCATCAGTCATTCTGAAAATATAATGTAATGTTGGAATTCAGCAACCTTTCCACATCTGAAAACTCACACAGCAGGTTTATTCTACCTACCTCTTTTCAAGAAATTTAGCAAAGCTGTATAAGCTTGTTTTGACTTATTCCATGAAGGAAAAACAGGGAGACTTTTTAATAATACCAACAATAATAAAATAAATAATAATAAAGCTTTCCACCACCATTTTGAAAATCAGGACCCCTTCAAGCCTATGTGCTGTACAAAGCAAGAAACTATAGTAAGAGAGTCCATACTCCAAACAGCTTACAATTCTAAAGTTAAGACCAAAAGCAACAGGTGATGCTAAGAAACAAACAGCATTGCAGTGTGGTGATGAGGTAACTTTAATCTGAACTCATTTACTGCACAATCTCTAGTCGGCAAGGTATTGTCTGTTTTTACTGAAAAGCAAATACAGCAGTAACATTAGTCCCAGATTACTACTTTCCTCATTAAGGACTTCATCCTGCTCCCATTTAAGTTAATAGGAAAACCAGTACGCTGTCTTATTTCAGATAGCTAAAACTTGACTCTTAGTATCTTTATTTTTAACAGATAAAGCACTTCGGTTTTAGTTTAGCAGTTGCACACTACAATCCATTTCTTTAGCCATAGAACCATAATGCTCAGAATGGACCCTCTTTTCCTGTGAAAACCTTGGCTAGATGCCACCCACCAACTCAGCCCTCTGCCCAGGACAGGTGGAAAGTCCCAGGCAGTTCTTACCACAGCTTGGTTCTGGCTTCTAACCTGACCAGAGCCTCACAGTGGAGTCCCTACAAAGGGGGGTAGGGCTACTATATACATCTGTCTTTTGAAAAGGTGGTCACCCTACCTGGTGGGTCTTTGGCTCCCACTAGCCAGCCAGAGGAAATTGATGTTGATTGGCCAGCATTCCCAAGTGCCTACCCGACAACCATCTGAACTAGGAATCATAGTATGTACATTACTGCTAATAGGTTAGGCCAGCATGATGTATGGATACAAATGAATCATCAGGCACTGGAGCAGGACAGGGGTTAGCCAGACATCCTTCACCATACCTAATATAAAACATATCGTTGTACACTCTCTCTTGCAATTAGCTGAATGCAGCACAATTGGAATATCATAAGATATGATCAATGGCTCAGCCTCACTTGGCCTAAGAAACACTCTTTCCCACATTAATTCATGGTGATTAAGCTAGCTTCTTTTCCTCTTAGAAAAGAAGCTAACAAAAGAAAGAGGGAGATCCTTCAATACTTTGAACCTAAATATAACATTAACAGGGGCTTGTTCCTAGACTCAGAGAAGGCTGTAATGAGAAGTCAGTTAATTAGCAGATGCTTCCAATTAAAGAAGACACAAAAGACAAGATAGATTGATAAGAAGATACTTAATCTAGAACAGTTATTTTTATTTTTTATAAATATATTTTTTATATATATGTTAGTGACAAAGCTCCAAGTTTGTACTTGTGGGTCCTGCACTTCCTGGCAGATTTAGGGGCCTCAGAAACTCATCTAGGCCCCAGAGTGACCTCCCTTTCTCAGTATAATTGGCAAGAGTCACCACCTAGTGAGTTACCTTCATCACAGGCCAGTATGGAAGGTGGAAAAAGGGGGGGGGAGCCTGGGCCCGCCCTCTACTCCGGACTCCAGCCCAGGGACCCTAACAGTATCAGCTAAGATGGCTGACCTTTTATCCACAAAACACAATACAATTCCCTGGGCTACTTCCCCACAGCAGTCCCTGCTTCTTCAAACTCCACTTCACCCTTACCTCAGGGCCTCCTTCCTTCTGGATGATATGTTGTCCACCACTCAGTCTCACCAAGAGCACAACTTCCTTCCACAGCTCCTGACACCCACAGCCCACCTGACTAACTAGGAGGTTTTTATCTGGATTCAGCCAGTCCCTGATTGGCTACGGGTGTCCCAATTAGGCTAGCTGTTTCTACTCCTTTCTAGAAGGTTCTTAATTGGCCCCAGGTGTCTTGATTGGTCTGGAGTAGCCTTTGTTTGGTTATCCAGGGAACAGGGACCTGCACATCGTGAGACTAATATACCTGCCTTCCAGCACTCTCCTATATCCTTCTGGTCTGACTCAGTCACTATATATATATATATATATATATATACACACACACACACACATATAGAAAAATGGTTCAAAGAATTTTTTCAACAATTACACAATATAAGGATAAAATTAAATTGCAGACAAACTGAAAAAGAAGTTAGAAAAATAAAACAAACATCAAAAGCAAAATAAAGGGTAGGCTTTTGGTTTGGAAGTTAGAGTTCTGCAAGTAAAATATAATGCCTAAATAAAAATATCCATAAGCAGGGAAAATTTATGCTAGGAAGTGAGGTAATGGCCTCCAACTCGGATATAAAACCAGGTAAAGCCTCTGCCTCAGCTAGTCTGCTGAATTTCACAAAACTTTTCAAGAAGTGTTAATAGGCCCACTGACAGACATTTGTGAATACTATACTAATGGGGAAGAAGCTTGCAGAATTAGTGATAGTAACTCTAAAATAATCCTTGCCACAGTAAGATATACCCTCCCCATTGACCTGTTAAGTGATCATGTAACATAATAACCAAGGTTTTGGCTAATACAGTAAATAAAATATTAGCTCAGTTAAGGAGGACTATCAGTAGTAAGAAATACATAAATCACACACAACCACCTCTTCCTTGGACAAAGAAGAATATGGTCTGCTATCAATATACAAGGACTATAACCAAAATACCCCAAAACTTTACATGAAAATATTAACTTTACAACTCTTTGCAACAGAAAGTATCTTACTGATTCAGCCATTGCAGAAATACCATAAGAATGCTTTGCTGTAATTTGATCATCATTCTTGCTTTATAAGACATTTAAAAATAAAACAATGTTATTAAAAAGGGAGATCAGGGACAAATTCTCTCCTTTAATGTTTGCAAAGCTCCTCCTGACATCAGTGGGATACATCCATATGCATCCACACACAGAACTTGGCCCCAGTACAAGCAGGCATATAAATTAAGGAATATGTGAACACCATTAGTTCACAGATTTCTTCCACTTTGTGAATTAAAAATGTAGAGCAGTTTGTGGAAAAGATAAATAAATGTGATTTCATCAGTGCAAGAGTGACAAATTTGACAGTTTAAGGTCAGTTAGAAAAAGAAAGGTCACCTTTTCTTTTTAACAAAGTTTTTTTTAAAAAGTTTACACTATTGACAGGTTCTAATTTCAGGCAAGGACTATTCTGCATTTAGATTAGTTTGTGAACGTGTCTCTTCCACGCAGAGGTGAAAGAAAGCGGATCAGCTTCCCCAGGCAGCAATTTAAAGGGCCTGGGGCTCCCAGCAGCGGCTGGAGCCCCAGGCCCTTTAAACTGCTGCCAGAGCCCCTCAGCCAGAGCCCTGGGGAAGTGGCAGCGGTGCGGTTCAGGCGGTGATTTAAAGGACCCGGGGATTTAAAGGCCCCTCCTCTTCTGGTAAAGGTCCCAAACCCACCTAAGGACTCCGGAATACTGGTAAGTCCTTTAAGTTACTTTTATCCTTGCTTCCCTGGAAAGTAAAAGCTTGTGTTACCCATCTGTATTCATCTGCATATCTGAAGGTGCAAATGTGTTTAATAAGTCCTGGATGTAAAATTAAAAGAACTCAGATATTGCAACATAAACATATTTAAAGTTCTAATGATACTTCATTAGATTAGAAATGACTAGTATGAATTAGCTCTTTATGTAAGGTATTTAACCCTTTCCAGTGGGAAGAAATGTTTGGTTCTTCTTTAGTTAAGTTTTAAACTGAGTTTTAAAAAGTTAAATTGAAAAAGAATAGAGATAAAAATGAACAATAAAGCACTAAAGCAAACAAAACTTTAAAATAATAGACTTATAAGAGTGAAACCATTTCAGGGATTACACACAGTTCTTCGAAGACAGCTGGAATTTCAGAGAAAAAGCTACTAGTCACCCTGGCAGTAATTTTTAAAAAGACCTGCCTAATAACTTATGCTAGAAAGAAAAAAAAAAACACACTAAATAGCAGCAGCATTCTACCTCACTTATATCCTCACTTCTCTTTCCAAATTAGAAAATGGCTCTGGCTCTCAGCTTTTCTTGAGGAATATAATAAAATAAGAAGTGGAGAATGTGTTACTGCAAAGCTGGGTTTATCTGAAATTCTCTGTTGCCCAAAACAGGGTCATGTCCCCTGGAGATAATGGATTTTAAGGTAAAGGAGGTTCAGATATTTATAAAGCCTGACATACACTTTCCATGGCTAGTGGTTAAGGGCACAGTTTGGATTGGGGCACTTTTATGAGCCCTATCGCTACTGGGCCCTTGGGGTTGTCAAATGACAGCCTTCATAAGATAAAGCAATTAAATGTCTAAGGGCCTCGGCACAAAGTTTTCTTTTGGAGGAACTTGCCCAGTAGCCCACGGTAGAAATCGTCAGCTATGCAAAATAAGCCTGAATTCAGTTTGCAGAGCTGGCCCCCTGGCTATCTGAAGGTTTTGGATGTCCCCTGAAATGCTAGCCAATTGAAGCCATACCGTCAATAAAATAAAATTTAATTAAATACTATATCAAGGCTTCTTTATCTTAACTTTATTCCTCTCTCGCACCCTCATTTATTCTCCCCCTCCATATGCACCTTCTTTCTTTCCTTTCACAGCTACTGACTGGTTTCTTCTAAAGGTTTTTTGCTGTTCCTATTTTATATTATTTCTCATCTCCTTTATTTCTTTCACCTCCATTGTAAGTTGTTGCCTTCTCTGGCTTGTTCTAGCTCCATAGTTGGAAGAAAGGAAGACAGACAGACAGCCAGAAAGACAGACAGACAGAAACTGTGTTATGAATTCCACTGGACAAGTGCTTTTCAAAAATAAGTTATTTGCTTGAGAAGTACCTGCCCTGAAAACACAAATAGGAATGTCAAAGCCCTTACAACATATGCTGCTGTTAAGGGTTAAAAGTATTCAGCTAGGCAAAAGCTTTTTGCTTCTGTAGGGTTATTGTATTTTGCTAGTATCTCTTTTCTCTGACCTTGCTCTTAAACTCTATGTTCTAGTCTCACACGCATTGCTGATTTTTGGCCTGAGCCTTTATCTTAAGTTACTTCTGTATTTGCTTAAAGAATGTGCTGCATTCACACACTGTTAGAATATTGTAGCTGTTAAGAACTGCTACTCATTTGAATGATGAATTGTTTTAAGACAAATGCTGACCCAGAAGTCATGGACCCTTGATTTATGTAACTGCTTGCCATTACGCATGCCTCTGGACATACTTTGCTTTTCACCTCTCCTCTCTACCTTATAAATCTCTGATGATGCCTTGAATAAACTGAACATCACATCACCACTGCCTACCCAGGATGATTTGCTGTGTCCGCTTTGATCAAAGCTGTTTGGGTTTATTCTTTACGGCCTCTGACTGTTTGAGAGCTTTTTACCTTCAACTCCGCTCTGCTCAGGGTTTCAGGTAAGGGTGAGACGCGCATTTTAATTTCCCCCTAACACCGCCTATAGAAAATTCTACCCATTTCCTAGTACTCATAATTTTCAGTGCTCTCTCAGACAACACAACATTTGATTACTCCATAAAAGTAGACATTTTAGTTTGTGAAACTATATATAGACCAAAGTTGCTTGCACAAGTTACTATGCATAAGACTCTTCAGAACGAAATCAAATACTGTCTGCAGTTCCCATATGTTCAGTATCTACTTGGACTGGCTTTTGCTGATAGTAACAATTTTTCATCTTGTGGTTGTGGCATGGGAATTAAACTTGCCTTTCAAAAAAAAAACCCAAACACCTGCTTATCTTTTCTTACAGCACTACTAAGTGAGGTGGGTACTCCTGTACTTTTATTCCCATTAGCTGGAAAAGCCTAGCTATATTACTCTACTGTTTGACCTGAATCTCTCTGCCCAGCTCCAGGAAAGTTTTAAGGCTACTTTGAGGCACATTTTTTCTCCAAAAGTCTTATTGACAAAGATGGCATTTACTGCTGTCAGCAACAGAACCCAATTACAGAAAAGAACAGAATTTGGTCTTATACAGTGCATTGGCACTCACAGTATCTCCAAGTTCTATATAAAGTAATGACTAATAAAAGGCTAGAGATGCAGTTTATGTGCATACAAAAAGAGTAGCCATGAGCTCAAAAATAGCTCATAAGCCAGTCTAATGTCAAACTGTGTAACAGGAGAGAGATTGTTAGCCAAAATACCAGTTTCCTGGACACTCTTCAAAAGAGTCTGTGGTCAGACAGGAGCAATACTAATTTGAGGTTTGGGGAGCTCATCACGTAACCTCAGCAAGGAGAGGTTTTGTAGTAGTGGCAGAGACAGGCATGGACTAAAGAGCTTTGCTCATTATCTTCCTTTTCCATTAGTGACAAGCCCCAGTCCAAAGCTCAGAGATCCTTGCTGGGGCTCCTCTTCAGTGGCTGTTAGGTGGCCGACACCCATGCAAAGCGTTTGCTGCTTCTCATCTCCTTTGTTCCTTTATTCTGTAAGATCTGCTGAATCTGGGAGCAGAAAGGCCTGGTTCTACTACCTGCAGCAAGACGACAGCCACAAGGAGAAGGATGGCTGTTCAGCTCAGAACAGCATGATGACATTAATGCCAAATCAATGATGCACGTTTTAAATGCATAGGGTCTGTGTATCTTTTGGTGCTGAAGAAATCTGTACGCTTGATACTATTCGTTTTTGCTTACATAGTATTTGCAAACTGTCCTCTTATAAACTTAAAGATTTTTAGTTTTAGCAACTTTATAACATTGCAGTATCTTTATTCCAAACTGAAGCAACTCAGGGTACATGCGCATCCATGACAGTCCAAATTTGCTTATTTATCTTATGTGTTATTACTCACAGACAGGAGTTCTGCTGTCATAACATACTGAACCCACTAAATATTCATGCTTTGAAATGGCATATAGTGATTATACAAGTACCAAAAGTTTAGTGAGTTACACAAGCTCAAAGAGAGCTAGCTGGCTGCTGCCAACAGCAATTGCAAAAGTCAAGTCCCCATGTTAAGCTATTGACTAGGGTGAATTAAGAGAAAATAAGAAGCTCAAGTCTGCTACTTGTCTTCCTCTTCTTGACAGCAATAAGAGAGAAACTGCTGCTAACACTATACCTAGCTTGCTGCAGGACAAGAAAATGCTCTTGGCCTCTAGAAAGCATTCCACTGATGAGTCCTTCCTAGAAGATCTGTCGCTGGCAAACTCCCCAACAAAGACAAGGTGTACCACAGGAAGCTGGATTTGATAGGAGGCCCAGGAAACCTAGAGCAGTATAATAATTAGTTGGTGGAGCAGAGTTTAAGGAGTAAGTTCAGTTCCTGCCCTGCAATCAGCTCATCGTCTTTTATTTGGACAGCACATAAGACAGACAGAAGGAACCTCAACTTAATATTTTGCCACATGCAGGGTCACTTCTTTCACCCCTCCACTTTGCGGTATGAGCTTTGGCAAGTAGCTCAAATCCTAAGGTGAGACATGACAGGACAACTGTTTCTCTTCCAGACCAAGAACTAGCGTGATCAACTGAGCCTTACAGGAAGTGAAGGCAATTTTAAAAAATTCCCCTAAAAGCTAGTGTGCCGCATACAAAACACTTCAAAAAATCAGGAGTCCCCCTTTAAACAGAACATCCATTTTCTACTGAATTAAAAAAACTCTTCTCCCTCAAAATCATAACAGAAATAAAGATTTCTGGTAGTAACATTATAACTTTTGATTACACTCTGCTTATGAAGTTTGCTCAGTAAAATAGCAACATTCTAAATATTTATTTTTTCCAAACCTACAAAGATCACTAACGTACCTATTGACTGATAATTTGTGAATAAAGACAGCAATTAAAAAAAGTTACCATTCTGCAAAATGTTTAAAAATATGCTTGCATGCTTAAAACAACAAGTTTACTAGTACTTAGATTAATATTTAGAAATGTAAACCTTGGACAAGGGTGCAATTCTGCAGGGACATCAAAATATCAGTATATCTGCTACCAGATTCTGGTATTTAATATTACAATTATTACTTTTTGTATATTTTGATGCTAGAGGGCAGAGGTTCCAGATCCATAATTCTGCCAGATATGATGAGTATTTCAATATAATTAAGGGTTTAGTTGAATCTATACTTACACACTTTGTTAATTAACTCCTGCTTTTCTCATTCGGAGCTAGTACAGGATGAAGTAACTTGCCAATCAGTTACAGCCTTCCTTTTGGCTCCAAATTTATGCGGACCCATAAATTGTTCCGCATAAGGTTGGCTGTAGTTTATTTTGACTAGCGCAACACCAGACCACTTGTTTCAGATAGCAGTCTGTGAACCACAGACCAGGGTGGCCAAACCATGGCTTGTAAGCTGCATATAGCCCTTTTTACAGTTAAAGTGGGGCACAGAGGCACCATGAAGCAAAAATCCGGAAAAAAATCAGGGAAGGACCTGATGTGTCACCTTTGTTTTCTTCCCAGCAGGGAGGGGGGTCTCAGGGCTTTAGGGTGGTTCTGCCGGGATATAGCTCTCAAATTTACGATGACTGTCATATGCAGGTTGGAGGGTTAGTAAGGTTTGACCACCCTTGTTATGGATTATACAAAATCCAACGACTTTTGATCACACTTCATTTGTTTTTGGAGATCCACTATTGCAAAGGGGGTAAGAGACATGATCTGGTTATATACATTTTTGAAGGACAGTAAAGTACTTTCTTACCACAAGCTATTTGTTTTAGTATTTTTTTAAAATGCATCTGTTGATTTCTATTAACACACATCCTAAAATCCAAATGACTGGGATCTGGAAAATAGGAAGACATCAGAAATTGCCAGAATTAAGTTGCCACACCCTTCTCAATGATCTTCCCCCAAAACAAATGCGCTGCAGGCGAATAAGTGGCAAAACTGTCAATGCTAAGCAATGCTTGTTTATGCAGAGGCTGCAATATAGCTTCCTCAAGGACAACATACACCCTTCTCCTTCCAATAGCCACAAAAGACTGGGATCCAGTTAACAGGTTTTGGCATGGAGCATCTCCAAAACCACATTAAGCAAACCTGGCCAGATCTCAAGCAGAAAAGTAGCATTGTTCCCTTAAGCCACTGCTCACTCTCCCTCACCCTCATGCCATAAAAGCAGCAACTCAAAATCTGAGTCATTTGATCCACAACCAAAGGGGGCAGGGGGGAGTCTTCACAACCACAGAATTACACTTTGTAACCAAAATGGAGGAACCACAGACCCACCAACGTGTTAATTGCCTGGAACACATCACTGTGTGATGCTCTGTGGATCTATGGCAGACAACCCCACAAAAATCACAGCATGTTTAAACTCAGAAGCTAAAATTAGGCAGCTTTAAATTGTTGTTACTCCAGTTTTAATAGATCCTAAACATGGATCTGAGGGCAAAACTGAGATTTTAGCTGCAACTTCAGACATAGATGTCATAATGGCACAAAGCAATAGAGGAAATGTAAGTTGTCAACTTGAAGTGTTCTCAACATTTAAAAGGCAGAGCAGTCCCTTCAGTAAATTTAAATTTTGATATTTACATTTATTATTCTCCAGAAAACTAAGAAAGCATAGATATGTTAAATGCTACAGTACTTGACAATATCCTGCCTTTGCTTAAAATGTAGGTGAAATAACAAAAAAAAGTTTGAAATAAGATGTCTGAAATAAGGAGAACCATGGAAAAATATCCGATTCAGCTGCATTAATGAATCTGGGGTGCAAAACCTTTCCTCAATATTCATCATGACAGTTTCTACTGGTTTAATAAAAATACAGGGACTGAAAATAAGCTTAAAAAATACACTTAAGTGATGGATTCTTTCATCTCTTAATTCTTTAGCCATTTTAAAAAAAGAAAACCTAACAGGGTAAAAAAAAAAACCCAATTGGTCTTTGTTTAAAAGAAATAATTGCACAAAGGTGTGTCTGTTTTCAGAGGTACCAGTATCTATTTCTGAATTTTTTAAAAAAAAGTTGAAGCAGCTTTCTCCAAAAAGATTCACCTCAATTACCAAACAGATCTCCTATACACACACACACACAAAAAAAAGAAATCAGCAACTTTGCTCAAACTTTGCTAAGGCGGCCACAATATGAAGATGAAAGACCTGCACAGATATTTCATTGCAGTGTCATAGGCTTCACCTATAATTTCTAATCTGTAAAGTTAAAAACAAGGCTATAACTCAAAGTATATAGACAATACTATACAATACCAATAGTGATTGATTATTTCTATTGCAGCAGCAGCTAAACGATCCAGGATTGGAGATCTTTCCTTTTCTTTTTGATAGCCACTAAAAAAAGATGCCTTCATGGACAGGTAGTAATAACAACAGGTTGTCATGGATTCAAAGGGCAGCCCCATTAATCTCAATAACACAACATTGAGGTCCTGAAGGCAGAGTCCATCCAACTGAAGAAAAGACATTAATTTATTCAGTTTATTGATGAGAACGTTGAGAGGTCACTTAATCGTTGTCTATGGGTACTTAGAGATGGAAAATATACCTGACACTGAAGGGAGAAAGGAGGGAGGCTTTTTGCTGGCATTGGCATAATGAGGTCCAGTATGTGGAAGTTGAAGCTAGATAAATTCAGCCCTGAAATAAGATGCAATTTCCTAGCTGTGACTGTAATTCAACATTAGAACAGCTCTCCCAGGGAAGACTAAAGACATCATTGCTTGGAGTCTTTAAAATGAGATTAGCCAGATTCTAAAAAGACATGCTTTAATCCAATTTTCGAGAGAGATTCTGTGGCCCGTATGCACGCGGGATGGGATGGTGGGATGAATGGTCATGCTGATCCTTTCTGGCCTGAGAGGATGTAGGTTTGAGAATCCCCTCTTCATCCCTTTCCTTGATGGGTCAGGGGGAGAATGGAATCACCTGCATTTTTCTCCACATGTTCATAACACTAGCAACTCTGCATGAAGATAGGGACTGTAATTAAATTGCATGCTTCAGGTAGTCACCTGCAGGAGCCAGGTAGGTTTTCTTCCCCCAATGCACAACTGGCTAGATATATGCCAGGGGTTTTCCACCTTCCCCTGCACTACAGATTCCCATCTCCACTTGTGGCCACATTGGCCACGGAGAAATAGTGCTTCGAGGTGGTACAGAGAATCCTCTTTTAAATACCTGTCTGGTACATCTTGCTCACACACTCAAGCACCATACCGCTTGCCATATATTGGATCAGGAAGGAGTTTTCCCCCTAGGTCAAACTGGCCAGGACACGGGTGGGAGAGGGTTCGCCTTCTTCAGTAGCATGGGATATGGTTTCCCTACTGGTTTCATCTGAGCATATGACAGTAGGGAACCCTGTCACTGAAGAGGCCTCGGGCATTAGTAGCACCTTGGTCTCTCCTGTTCTCTGCCTGTGCACATAAAGTCTCCTGTGGACTGAAATGATTTAGTCTAACAAGTCTTTGAGCTTAGTATAAAGCAGTGGTTCTGAAACTGGGGTTTGTGAACCCCTGGGGGTTTACAAAATGTTACACGGGGTTCTTGGGAAAAAACATCCCTAATGGCTGACAAAGCTGTTCTTAGCGACCCTAGGCAGCACAGGGCTAGCAGCCCAGAGCCTTGAGGACTTCCAAGAGCAAAGCAGATCAAAGCAACCATATCTATCACACTGAGGAGATTTAAACTTCAAGACTCCTTATAAGAAATGGAAAGAGAAGTGGATATTTTTTGCTGTTTTTAAAATTAAATAATGTGCTAGTGTTGTTTTTTAAATTGTTTTGAAGAACAAGTTTAAGCTGCTTTGTAATGTGCATTGTTTGCCTGGACTGCTCAAGACCTGAATACTTGTGCAGGAGGAACTCTGAGTTAAATTAAATACCTTAATTCGGTTTCACATCTGATACTCCTTGATGAAACATAGCAGCCAGAGGTGCCAATATGGGGAGGCAACAAGGGCCACATGCCAGCCTCCACATCAGCACACAACCCATGGATCCCTCTTTTTTTCCCCATGCCCCCCCGTTTTCCAGTGGTGCCCCCGAACTCCTTTATTCCATTGGCACCTCTGATAGGAGCCTTGTCTTATAACAGGCTTAGTCAAATGTGATACAAGCTACAAAAGTGAGTTCTTAGAAGACTGTTGTCATTTTCATAATGTAATACTGTAATAAAGAATGATAAATAAATAGTGTGTAATCATGACAAAAACAAATTTTATATTTCAAAGATCACTGCTTTTATAATTTCTTCTGAGGTGAGGGAGAAAATCCATGGAAATATTCATTTTTAGGAGAGGGTTCACAAGACTAAACATTTTAGTGAAAGGGGTTCACAGGTTGTTAAAGTTTGGGAACCACTGGTATAAGGGTACCTGGGTGAAATTCAATGGCCAGTGATAGAGAGACCGTCAGATTCAATGATCTGATGGCCCCTACTTGATTTAAAATGCTATGAAATGATCAATTAGGCCCTTAAGGAATCTAGCAACTGTAGGGTGTGGAGATCTGTGACCTTCATAGGAGGAAGAAGAGAAATAGCTGCCAAGTGGACTCTTATGGAACTGATGGAGAATCTTGGAAGTCTAGTAAATTATCCAGAATATCTGATATTGGGGTTTCTAATGGGAATAGTTGTTTGTGTTTCCCAGATATAGATCATGTTCCATTTCACTGAATAAGTCAGTATAATGGAAACTCTTCCACTACAAAACAAGAATGTTCTGGACATCTGTGAAAAAGGCTCTGTACATGAATGTCAGCCAGCCAAAATCCAAGCTGTGAGGTGAAGCAACATTGTATCTGGATATAGAATTGGCCCTCCATTCTGTATCATCACATCAGGCTGTATCAGAAGCATGGCTGAGATCTGTGCAGAAGATAGGAACTTGGTGGACTTGGTATGAAATTCTGAACAGCTCCAAAAGAAACTTGACACCACAAAAAAGGAGCAGAAAACTTGGTCACTCCTGGAAGTGGATCTCTCAATCTGGGAGGAGGTTACCAAGCCTCTGGCTTTCTCCAACATAAAATAAAATGGATAATGAACTGAAGACTTTATGTGAATTTAATGACTTGGTTATATTTGATTATAAATACACATTAAGTGAAAATTAGGCCATGTAATTTTCCATAATTGTAACAATTAGTTTTATACCATTCAACCTAAACAAGCACAGAATATTCTGATCATGAGCTCAAAAAAATAACAGTAATTCTTTCATTTGTACACTAATCAGTGCAGCAGTATATAGAAAGTGCAATAATTTGTCAGTCTGGAACACATTTTATGATGTTTTCTTAATCCTGTTGAATTTAATTTCTTATCTTTTCAACAAATTCCATGTTGTGATTATGAAACCACTATAAATGTTAATAGATCTCCACTACATCTGATGCCCTTAAAGTTGACTTGCATTAATGTTTTGTAAGAATCATGCTGGGTCATTGATATTCAGTACCAATAAGCCACACTAAATGTTGGAAAAAATCACTTCACACACACATTCCCAGATCAGAAAATCAGGCATAGGACTAGACAATTATGAATCTGTTCTAAACACTGGAGCAAAACTGTAGAAAAGATTATTATTTTTTCACAGGCTTTGACTGGGTGATAGCATTAAAGAAGACAATGGGCACTGGCTAATGCTATGAGGCATCAACACAACTTCAGTAAGCTGACTTGGCAGATTGATTAGAAATGGTTTCAAATCAGTAGTAAAAAGGTGTATTACTAAAGAACTGTACTTTACTGAACAATTAGCCTTGGAGGATTTCACTTTCATCATCATTTGTGCTGTTTTATATAATGGCAGAAAACATTTTTTACAAATCTGCTATATATGTGCTGGTGTGTGTGTGTGTGTGTGTATTATTAATGTATATATATAAAAAAATCACACACATACATATACATTACAACACATGTAGCAAATTTGTATTGTATAATAGGTAAATAATAGGTAAATTTTGTAGTGTCATAGTATCCTATCAACGTTATTGTTAAGTACTGTATTTAGATTTGGGAGGCTCATTTTCCTGGCCTTCATATACAGTATTTGCACTTGCTTTCCTGTATTTTTCACATTTTACACATACAAAACCATGAAAGTGCCCAGCTTCTCCAGGAGGGCACAAGAGAGAAACAATTGGTGGGGTACACAGTAGGAAATATGCTGCATCCCTGACAGAGTGTAGCAACCGTTGGACTGGGGAGTTTTGCACTGTTCCCAATGGAGAGCAGTGTCTATATCTGAGCTGCATGAAAATCTAGAGCTAAATTCACCTTTGATGTTAAATCAATTGAATTACACCAGGGAACACTTTGGCTCACGTATTGTTCTCTTTAGCCTTTCAGTTGCAGCCTGTAACTCTATCTAGCATTGCTATGGTCTGTGGAACAACTTGTGTACAAAGTATAGAATGTACAATTATCTGAAATAAAACCAAACATAGAAAATTAATTCTATCATTTCAATACAATCATTTTCCATCCGCTATGAACCTAATTTTTTTAAATTTCAACTTAGAGCAGTTGCTCTTGTGATTGGTTCTTCTCTTGTGAGATGAATCAATTTACATGCAACAAAAGTTGATTGGCATTTGATTACATACTGTAGCAAACAAATTCTAGTAACTTTAAGAATTGGATTCAAAGCAAAAAACATTCATAGTTAAAACTGAAACTTCCTTCTTTGTTTGACCAACTGACTGTCTGGATATTACAGAAAACCCAGAACAGCAAGTAAGTTTATGTACAATATTGCTCCCTCGATATTAGCTATGAGGAGACATGCCTTGTGTGCTTCAGAAAGATGATTACTATAAACAGGGAGTTTATTATAAATGTTGATGGGATATGAAACTAACTATTTATAAATAAAATGAGGAATACTTGTGGCACCTTAGAGACTAACCAGTTTATTTTAGCATAAGCTTTCGTGGGCTATAGCCCACTTCATCGGATGCATAGAACGGAACAGAAGTAAGATGTATTTATGTACACAGAAAGCAAAAAAAAGTTGTATATTACCATACCAATTCTAAGAGGCTGTTTAATTTGGATGGGCCATTATCAGTAGGAGAAAAACCTTTCGTAATGGATCTGTGTCTGTGTCTGACAGGTGATAAGAATGTTTGAAGGAAGCCAAATTTATTTGCACACACAAATATTTCTCTTACTGTGGAATAGAACATGCGCAGAGCAACACCAAACAAAAAAAAGTTTAAGCCAGGAAACGAACAATAATACAATTCTAACTGCACATGTAATTTAAATGAGTTAGTTTTACTTTGTCACTAAGATTCACTTAAAGGGTTTCACCTGTATTTCCCCCTCTCAATTACAGGATAATCTTTCATATATTCAAATGGTTTCTAGAAATGAGAGCAAAGCCCTAGTCACACTTATAAATGTATAAAAACTGTGATCCCAACTAAAAAGTATGATTTTTGTATGACAAGTACAAACTACACTCCTCTTCATTTTAAACTGCCTCTTATTTAATAGAGCATGAGGAGCAGAATAAATAGGTTTATATCGGTGAAACAGAAAACACATCTTCCTAGTCCTTTCAAATTCCATAACTCACAGACAAAGTACATTCTTGTACTGTGAGTGCCAGAGCTATGGCTTCTCTCATTCACAACATGAATTATCATGAACAGCATGAAGGATTTAGATTGTATTGCTTACTTGCAAATCCTACTTGTCAAAAAAGTAATGATTTATGTTTTTCACTTTAATTCTTGTGTAGTTCTTGGTGTACATTTCATCCACTATAAAACAACATATAGCAAGAGACCACAGCTATGTGGGAGGTGATTAGATTATTTAAACAACATAGCTTTAAAAAATAAAAAGCATTAACTCCATGGGGAAATATTAATACTATCATCTTCTGACCTAAAAGTCAGAATGTGAACCTCAGAGAATCTGCCTTTTTTTTGTTTGCATAGATACTCCCATGTTCAGATGTTTATCTAACCCTTCAGAGTCCTCGTCCCTTCTCTGGGCCCCAAGAGGTCCCTACTCACTTCCACGTCTTCCAGTCCCTTTGTAGGGAAGAGTGTGCAAAGTGGAACATTGCCAATCCCAGCAGATATCCAGATGCTTTATTTGACTTGAGGCTACTTTCTCCTTTCCAGTCTCACATGCTGGCAGTTTCCCTATAAGTAACACATTTTTGGCCAGATTCTGAGCTCCATTCCTCACAGAAGTCAATGGAGCTGTCAGCTGAGAATCAGACCCAACATGTCAATCCTCTTAAACTGGAGTTTCACCTTCAATTTTAAGCCCACCATTTCAGCTGCTTATGATGTTCTCAAACACAGTCTCTGAGGTTAACATTTTCGATGCTTGGTCTCTGACACCATGTAGAAAGAGAAATGACCATATGTATACTAAGGTATCACCACTGATGTATCACCACTGTTGCATATTTGTGATAAATCTTATGCAAAGTATGCCTGGAAAAGTTGTGATCTATTGAATAATGTTATCCTGTTTATATGTATGTATTAGCATTGTATATGAAGTTATGAATTTTTGCTATGTGTTTGTATCTCAAACATGTGTTCCTGGGTAACACCCATGAGAGATTTACAGGAGAATCAACTCTTCAGAAGGGCCCCTTCCGAGGATGCTTCAGAAGGCACAGAGACAATGGCTGCCCCATGCCTCAGCGATGCCATGTAAGGCCACATGATCTAAGACTCCCATGTTTTTGCCAGCAATTTTTCAGGCATATGGGCTGAGCATATAAAAGTGGAGACTATGACATTACTAATTTTCCTCTTTCCTCCTCCATATCTCTGGATTATGATATCTAATAAAGAACAGCTTTGAACAATGGACTGAGGACCTCAATATTTGGGAGGAACTAGAGATATTTATTACAAACTGGCAGATTAAACATCACTGACATTATCCTGATTTACAAACTCTGAGATCAGCTGTAACCCATGTGGTTCATTTTAATCAACTAATAACTCTCTTTTTTACATTAAGAAACCTTTAGTTTGTAGTTACTAAAGGACTGGCTACCAGTGTGGTTTCTGAGTAATCTCTGAAGTAGATTTTGACCTGGAGTGCGTCAAACTGGTTCAATACTCTCTCTTTTTCTCACATGGTTCTTTGGATCTGGAAGCACTTAATATACACGATTCTTGGTTTTAATAATCATTTATCACAGAAGTCTGGTTTGTCTGGATAGTGCATTAGGGGCTAGAGTGCCTGAAGGAAACTGTCTATGGCTTCATAACAACTAGTATAGGATTTTGGAAGCACACATTTGTTCCTGGCGTGGTGATTTCTTATGATAGAATCTACCACCAGTTTGGGGAACGTGCCCTGTTTTACTTCAGTCTGACTTGAGATTGACGCTCTTAGCTGTGTCCAATACCAGGCAGCCAAATCCCAACTTTATTGTATGTTTTAAAACTTGAGCAGATACAGAGTTAAGAATGCCATGGAGTTATGAACAGCTAGGTTTGGGAGATTTCAGTGAAAGATCAGTTAGATTCAAGATGCATGCACGCAAATAGCTACAGATCCAGAAGCCACAAGCTTCACAAATCTAATAGCTACAAATCAAAGGACTGGCAAACTCCAGAAACTGAATAGCTCAGATTTTCTTATTTAAAAAGAAAGGGAGGTGTGAAGGAGGGTTAAAAAAATTCCATGGTAATATGATGCAGGCCAACAACAAAGAAGCCAGTACTTTCCTTATCTCACATAGCAAGCAAAACACTATTTTTATTATATACTTTAAAAGTTTTCATCAAAGCTGCCTGAATGACTCAGTCTCTGCTTTACTTCCCACACACAAAGGCACACCCGCTCTTCACCCTCTCCTTCTCCCATGTGAACCTCTCTGCCCTATCAATGTGTGGCCCAAAGACAATTCTAATTTATTTTTATTTATTTTTTTTTAAAAAAAAGAAGAAGTGAAAGAGCTAAATTAAGAGCCTACATTTTATTTTATTTTTTCTGGGGAAAAAGATGTCACCTTCACGGAGGTTGCTAGGCTACCGGCTCAAATTAACAGGAAGAGGAAGAAGAAAATTTCAAACTGACACTTTTCCTCCTGTGCTTCCTCCTTTCCTTCTGTATTTTTATATTAACTGAGCTTCCTATGGCAAACTTTCATCTGAAGACCGTTCTCAGTTGTATCAGGATCCCAATATGGGCAGTCAGGGGCAAGGGTCAGAGCAGGGGCAAACATTTGGCTAGGAGGAGCTGAGGAGTTCATAGTCAGGTCCTGGCCACAGTCGATACCAAGGATCAGAGTCCACATCAGGTTTCAGGGTCCAAATTAGGAGGAAAAGTCCAAATCAAGCCAGGAATTCAAGAGCAAGGAGCAGGAATGATCATGACAGCTACAGAAGATCCATGCTTTGTCTGGACACTTCCTGCAGTGTGCCTTGGGTTTTTATGGGGCAAGAAGCTAATCAGCTGCCATGAGGCTGCTGTCTGTCAAACCCTTGAGGCGGCTCTTTCCATGGCCTGTGTCCACAGCGTGCCATGGGAAGTGGAGTACCAGTCTGAAATTAAATGAACATTTACTGTAGAATCATGAACTGGTTCAATGCTCCAAATTCAGTTTAAGATGGAACATTTGTTGAAGATGGACAGAAGCTGGGAGGTGGAGAGAAGTGCAGTGGAAAAGGAGTTGGCATACAAATTGTGGGATTATAACCTTTGGCTGCTGATCCAGATAAAGCATGTACACTTTTAAACAAAATGTCTACATCCAGAATGTTTTGCTTTCTTTTCACGAATTTAAATAATCAGTACAGGCATTTCTCCCTTCTTTATCCGCCCACAGATGACGTCACTAGGAAATGCATGCACTTCATCACTGGGAAATGGTTCATGCCTATGACATAACCAGAAGACCCCCAAAGCCTAAGAGAACATAGTTTAAATCTATCAGGATTCAAAACCCAGCACCAAAACACTCTGACACCTCTATCAAGGAAACCTCAGACTTCTCCCCCAGACTCTGTCAAAGAAACAGATCTCTGCTATGTTTCTGAATGAGATCTTCAAATTAGCTGGACAGAGGTTGCAGGGAAGGAATACTGAACTGCTGCAAAAGGAGAGCAGATGATTATTTAAGCATTTTCAAAACTAAACACATCAAAAAACACATGCTGTGGTTTTTAATATTTTGCAAAATGGTTTGTTGGTCTATCTCTACATATAGCAGTATTTACTATAAATATTATAAATACATTATATTTATTTTATTTAAATGATCAACATATTTTGGGATGTATCTAATTAACAGGTAAGTTACTATATAGATCCTGCATAGTTTCTGTCAAATAGACTAGTGTTACCTAAAAGCTCCAGCAGATCGGAAGCCACTGTTCTGGAAGAATTTGTTTTCTTTATAGTTTAAAATGACTGAAGTGCACAGAATACTTTAGAACCACTTATCTTATCCACTTTCCAATGCATTCAGAAAAACATTTATAAAACTACACTAGGTAACAAATGTCAAGAAGGATATTAAAAAGTGCATATTATGTGCAGAATACACAGCACACCATGCCCTGAAGAAAATGCATGAGGATCATACATAATAAAGGACCCACATTTTTAAGCCCAGTATCCACTTAATCATACATAACTGAGCAATGTAGTACAGGGGGAAAAAAAGCTCAGTCTGAAGCTCAGCCCACAACTGAAACCAAACTGAACCTATCATATACTGGTAACACCTGTGCTCCTAAACTGATTCCCAACCAGGTACCTATGCTAAAATCCATCTCAGGGTCTTAACCAAGGACTGGCTATTTTTACTGAGCTAACTTGTGATTGTAAATCAATTTCATTTGGACGAGAGAAAAAACACAGGAGTCTGGAGTGGCTCTGACTTTGGAGAAGCAAAAAAGCATGCACAACTCAGTATTGGACAAGGCACAGTAGAGAGGTGCCAGACGCTATGTCCTCACCAATTCTCATTACTACCATCATCACTGGAGACATGGGTCAGGATTTGTGGAATCTGTGGAAAATAAATATGGGATGTGGAAAGGAAGGACAAGGGCAACTTCAAAAGGTTCAGGTAAGCTCACGTCTCTAAAGTAATCTAAGCCAAAGCAAACCTGCAATTGTTGAGAAGTTTGCCCATCCGTTGGGGCACTGTGAACACATGGGGCCAAAATTTTTTGGCCTATTTAAGTCAATAGCAAAATTCACATTGACTTCAATGTGGCAGAATATTACTGACAATTCTGCACTTGGCTGCAGATTTGGGGTTGCTTCACAAATGTTATTTTCTGCACAAAATAAGCTATTTAAAAAACAAACCAACCAACCTTCAGCCCTTCTGCTAAAGAAGCTATTCCTGGGAATGTGAATCAATCTCCATAAGCAAGCTGCCACAAACAGCTAAGAAGAATAGAGAAGACTCAAGAAGAAACCAACCCAAGGAAAGCCTCCTCAAAACTTTTTTTTACCAATCTATGTTGAACTTAACTAAGACACTGCCAATGGATTACATTTAATAACTCTTGTAATTATTGGAATTTTGAGATGCCACTGTAATTTAAGATACTAACAATTTCGGTTGTTAATCATCACAAGGTTAGACCATATATTCCTGGAGAGGAGGCAGAGGCTACTAATCACAGGTTAACACAGAAACAGTGATATGTATTTGGACTTTAATTGGATTTAATTAGACACTTAATATTTGTTACTTGGTCTGTCATAAGACAGCTCCTTAAAGGCTTCTCCTAAGTAACTGATTAAAATACGTTTTGATTTCAGAGGATTTAGTTAAGATTGCTTACTTTGCTCATCTATCAACTGTCTGGTGGTTAACAATAAGCAGACAAGCTCATGTGCCCTTAAACTAATTATTTTGCTTATTGACAAACAGCCTTTGCTTTTGTATGGTACTCTAAGTTCGGGATCAATCATTTTGGGCAATCAGACCCTGGTTTCAGTGTCCCAATAGGGTTGCCAATTCTGGTCGCATGTATTCCTGGAGATTTCATCACATGACAATCTTTAATTAAAGATTAATCTTTAATTCCTGGAGACTCCAGGCAGAGTCCTTTGACAATCCTCCAATCCAGGAGAGTTTGCAATAATATGTACCAAAAGAAAGATGTAATCTCTGGCTACAGCTCTCCACAGAGACAAACAAAAGGAATTTCAATATAAGAACAGTAACAAACTTGGGGCTCTCTAAATAACAAACCAGCGAATGAGAAAGGAATAAAACTTTAAAAAAGCAAACTGGAGAGGGCCTCTGGCTAACCACTGCACGTGCACACAGCCATGCGGTGCTCCCAACCCCCACCTTCAGGACACATCTCCAAATTTCTATGCTCATAATACTGCCCCTTATGAGGGAGTCTCTAAATTATAATCTTCTACAGCAACCACTTTATCATATGTTTTAATATTTTCTTTTTCCTTAATAGCAGCTATGGTTAATAATTGTGATTATTTTGCTTGGTTTTAAACAGTTTCCCAAAGTATGTAAAAGAACCCCCATGACTAAAATAATGGGAGTCACATCCCTGAGCTAGTAGTAAGAAACACAATTAGAGCTGCCCTACTATTTCTTGTTTCTCCAACCCTTTTACAATAAAATTATTTCATGTTCAACAATTAAAAATTCACCTTTGTCCACCCACAGCTATTTTAAGGACATAGCTTTTGCAAGTACCATTGAATTGAATGTAGACAAATATTTAATTTCCTTATCAATTAGCTTGAAGGTTTTATTTTTACCACAGCTGAAACAATAATAAATACTAAGCAAAGAAAATTAATCTGCATCTACAGCAAGACCTTTTAAAATACATCAGTACAGACCCATTGTCTCTTACCAACTGTTATTTGTGAAATAGCCTAATCTGGATTGTGGTTGTAATTATTATTTACAGAATGCTGGATTTCCTTGGAGGCATACCGATGTGTAAGAAAAGCTCCTCTCTCAAAAAGCTTAGAGTAAATATTATACCGCTAATTCGGACCTTGCACTTACATACAGGTCTGATATACACAGAATATGGATGAGAAATAGATGGAAGATCACATCTTGATGTAGGTTTTCTGACTCTTATCCCTACCAAATTCATGGTCCATTTTGGTCAATTTCACAGTCACGGGATTTTAAAAATAGTAAATTTCATGATTTCAGATATTTAAATCTGAAATATCACGGTGTTGTAATTGTAGGAGTCCTGACTCAAAAAGGATGGGGGAGGGGGTTACAAGGTTATTGCAGGGGAGGTTTCAGTACTGTCCTCTCTTACTTCTGCGCTGCTGCCAGCAGCAGCGCTGCCTTCAGAGTTGAGCGGCCGGAGCACAGCAGCTGCTGGCCACGAGCCCAGCTCTGAAGGCAGAGCCTCCAGCAGCACAGAAGTAAAGGTGGTAATACCAAACCATGCCATCCTTACTTCTGCACTGCTGCCTTCAAAGCTAGGTTTTCGGTCAGCAGCCACCTCTCTCTGGCCGTCAAGCTCTGAAGGCAGCAGTGTAGAGGTAAGGATGACAGGGGCTCTGCCTTTAAAGCTGGGCGCCTGGCAAACAGCCACCGCTCTCCAGCTGCCCAACTCTGAAGACAGCACAGAAGGGTAGCAATACCGCAACCTCCCTAAAATAACTTTGTGACACTCCTGCAACTCCCTTTGGGTCAGAATCTCCAATTTGAGAAATGCTCTTCTCCACTATGAAATCTGATTGTATAGGGTAATAGCACACACAAGACCAGATTTCATAAGGGGAGATCAGACTTCACGGTCCATGATGCGTTTTTCATTAACATGAATTTGGTAGGGCCCTACTTATATTGTACTAGTTTACCAATGTGTCTTCCATACAGAGTTCTCATCAGGAAAGTGTCTAACAGAATGAGTTGAGGGATTTGATTGTGGTGATGGAATTTAAGACGGTAAAGACATTTCTATATTTGTCAAAAGGTGTGCCTCTATAATCTTCTACTGTAGTAGTGGATTGGAGGATCTTCAGAAATGTAAAACAAATTCCCAGATGTAAACAAACAAGCATCAACACTTTGGAATAGTACAAGGACACACCACCGCTGAACAGCTGTGATGGACTAGCAAAAGTAATAGATTGTCCAGCCACACCAGAAAAGAGACAGGAGGAAATGTGGTTTAATTAGGCTGCACCTTAATTCACTTAAAATATCTGGCGGAACCTAGATGTGACATTGGTAAACAAAGTGTCAGCTCTTGCCAAGTCTGTAGGCATCAGATAAATAATGATATTTCAAGCTGGAAACCAGACCAACTCACCTACATGTTACTAATGTTCAAGATAGGTGGTAGACTCTATAACCTAGGATGTGTTTAGACTCTATAAAGTACTTGTGAGTTGCTGCATGCATTGCATACTTGTAAGATCTATATTCCTTGCTAGATATAATTGCAAAAATGCCTGCTCTGAACTTGTGAGCTCCCCCTATCAATCCAGAAGGACTATCAAAATTAAGTGGTCCCCTGAAAGACAAAAGCTTTCTTGATTGCCCCAGCCACCTATGGAGAATTACATGCAGAAGCCGTTGACCCATCAGTTTGAAAGCTGGAAGAAGGAAACAAAAGATAGCTGGCAAGATTTATCATCTCTTTGCTGTTTGGACTCTTACACAAACAGGAACCAAGAAATAAAAAGCAGATCCTTGGATCAACCTGGGTTAAGCCCTTACAAGATATTCAACACTGACAGATTACATCATCAGTTACCTTCTGGAACCATAGACTGAATTCATTTGTGCATATGTTGCCTGCTTTAATCCGTAAATAATTCTCTTTCCTAAGTAATAAATCCTTAATTAGTTCATTAAAGGAGTGGCTACCAGTGTTGTCTTTCGTGTAAGATCTAAAGATACAAACTGATCTGAGGTAAGTGACTGGTCTCTCAAGACTGAAAGCAATCTGAACACTTTGTGATTTTTGGTGTAAATGACCATTTATCACAAAGTCCAGCTGCCCTGGGTGGCAAGACAGACTCAAGAGCCTAAGGGGGCAGTCTGTGATTCCATGTTACAGTGATCCAGGAATCCCCATTTGTTACCAGTTTAGTGAAATCTAATTATAAAACATGCCACCAGTTTGGGGTGCCTGGCCTGCTTTCAACAGTCTGCCCTGAAGTTGGCACTCTCAGGCATGAGCCATTCCAAACAACAACAGCCGCAACAAATTGCACAGTGAAGGTCACTCTCCTTTCCTTAAACATTTCCAAATAATCCCCAATCAGGTCCCAACTACATAGGTGTATGAACTAGAGGTGCAGCTGCACCCCTTGTCTTGAAGTGGTTTCCAGCATATACAGATCTAATAGCTGTCAGCACCCGCACTATACAAATTGTTCCAGCACCCCTGCGCAGCTATCCTGCTGCCCTTCCCTTGCATAAGGTGAAAGGGCACTATAAGAAGAGGGGGTTGGCTCCCTGCAGTTCCAGGCATGGGAACCATCAACCCCCTCTTATTCAGCTGTTTTAAGGGATAATGTCCTTGAAATCCATTCTAATCCCTTTTATCCAATATCCATATCTCTTCCACACAGACTACCTGCACTGGATATCTACCACAAGATTTTACATACTAAATTGCAATATCATAACCTAATTCCTCAACTTTCACCCACTGGGTCCCAGTCCTGCTATGGGAAAAGTGACCCCCCCGCCCCCGGCCACATCTTTCATTGAGGGTAAAATTCCTTTCCAGCCCTACAAGGAAAAGGGCAACTAATATAATGTCCACAGAGGAGCCAGATCCTCCTGCCAAATCTGAGAGTGAGTTGCTGCTGCCAACCCGATCCCAGTAAAAAAGGGCCTTGCAAGGACTTCATGGGATATTATTAGCCTCCCACCCCGGCACACACTTTGGTCAGCAGGAAGCATAATTCAATACCTTCTCCTTTTCTGGCCCCAACTGCATCCTACCCTTCTTGTCCATCCCTGTAAACTTTCCCCCTTCTCCCACCTGTTGTAAGGGAATCCCTGAAGCGGCAATACCCTTTTTCTCCAGCTAGCTATACAAAGACCCCCTTTGCTTGAGGGACATACTCTAAAGGCAGTCTATAGATTCTAGAAGTCTGACAATCTAAAACAAATCACTCAAATTATTCTAGTAAATTGTAGTAAAAAGTGCTTGTTGCCGCCATTCTGCCCTCTTGTATTTAGTATACCTTGATGACTAAAGGCATCAAAATGGCTTCATATTTCTTTTAATAATAATCTATTTGATGAAGAGGGGAGAGTCATGCAGGTTCTCCTCCTCCAATTTCATCCCCTCACTGCTCCCATGACAGATACACACACACACACACCCCACTCCCCTCACAGCTGCCTAAAACCCTGCATTAGGATGTGACCTTGCTCTACATCCGTCAATACCACTCATAAAATCAGCCAGAGGGTACACTGGGTGTGACATAAATCAGTATCAGTATGCTGAGTGTGACAACTCTGTCCCGCACCAGGACTGACTTCATTACATTACACAACCCACGGTTTGCAGTGCAAAGAAACTTGGATAAAATGAACTTAAAGGCCCTTGCCCAGACAGTGGCCACAGTGGTCAGAACTCCTCCTTCCCCAGGCCATGGAGGATCAGCAGAGCCATTCTTCAGCTGCTACCATTCAGAACACTGGACTTGTACTTTCCCCTCTCTATGCAGAACATTTTACCCAGTGGACAGAAATACAGGATGATCCACTGGTTATACTCTTTGCATAGTAACATAAAAGAGAGCAGTCATACTTTCTGCTCTGAACTGTACACGCTGCAGAGTATTTGTATTTCAGCAACCACCCATTTCAGCTTTAAGTGGAAGCAAAAAATGCTCATAATACCAGACAAATTGTGGTCAAAGAAAAAGAGCAGTTAAAGTTTCTTCTTCTGAAATAGAAAACTAACTTTCCCCAACAGTCAATATAGTCTCTTCTGCATAGCAGAAGATGTAGTATCTATCTGAGACATCAGATAAAAACCTAACACAAGCCTGAAGAAAAATCTCAGCATATAAACCCAATACTGCAACACAAGCCTAAAGAAAATTAGAAATCCTGTCATGTTACCTTACCCTTCTCCTCCCTGACCTACCTTGCTCCTCTTATAGGTTCCACTGACACACAATAGCACAAAATTGCTGGAGACAAAGTTCTGTAGGTAATATCCCCCAATGGATGGTTTAATTTTTTGCTTTCTTTTAGCCTCAGTCCATAAGGCTTATAAAACTGGGTTTCACATGCATTTCTCTTGAGCAAGGATTACTCAGGTGAAATTCCACAAAAACTATTTTATTCATGAAAAAGCTTCACCCATCTCTGGACAATGAACAATCCTTTCAGACCAATATATCAGTGTTTGGTGTATGGGCAATACCAGCACAGCACTGAAATGGGCTCCCCAGCAATCTCAGTACACTCATGTCTCCAAGCACCTTGTGAGTGATCACAGATCCCGTGCACCAGTGTGTAAAACATTGTCTGAATTTGGTCATTTCAATACAGATATTAAAATATTTTCTAAAAAATTCTCTCTCAAAGAGCACAACAAAAATATTCTAAAACATGTTAATCTGAAAATGGTAAACAGTAACTAAATATCTACACTGATACTGAGAGTATATGGAAAAAAATTTTATTTTCTTTTCAGCAACACACAAAAAGCCATAACAATTCCAAAAGCATGCAAACACCTGAAAGATTTTAACCTGGGCTTCCCTCTTCATGTTCAAATGAAATTGCCACTATCATTCTACTCAGTAACATTCAGGTAAATCCCCAGTATATCATTAATATCTCAAGCAAACACAGATTTCTTAGAAGTCTGGATGCTCTTCTCTAACTCAACTATCCTCCAGTGTTTCTCCCTTATAATTGGATGGAAATCATCATTGCCAGCCATTGCTAATAACAATTCAAGTAAACACCAGGAGAAGTCAGAGCAATTCAGATAGACATGTCCCATCCATATAATATGACATTCTTGGAACTTTCTGCAAATTATTCCCTATTATGATTCACTAAGTATAATATTTAGAAGAATACTAACCAGTTGAAATACAATAGGTATAGCATTTTTTTAAAATGGACAATTCAAAAAAGAGACAGACACTTTTACTACAACTCAGTACTATATATTTAGTATACTTATGTATTCTACCCATAGCAAGTTCAGTAAATAATGTGAATGGACCCCTTTTTTTCCTATAGTGATACACAACATATTCCTGATTCAGCAAACTAGTTAATCCATGCTTAAGTGATTTGCTGAATAAGGACAGACCACAGTACATAAAAAGTGATTACTGAAAAAAATAAAGTTTCATTTTTATCATCAAATTATATTTAAAATTAAATTAGAAATTGGCTACCTCTAGTAAGGCCTAAACTACTTATAAGCTATTAAAATCTTTTAAATAAAATACAAAAAAAAATAAATTGTACATATTTGCTGCCAAGTTTTAAAGAAAGCAAACCACTGACATGGTGGAAGGCACTGGCTGAGCACCTGAGTTTGCTGAAGTGCTCAAACAGATTTGGACAGCAGTAGCCTCTTCTACAGAGAGAATATTTTCTTCATTTCAGTTTATTCAATCAGTTTAGTTCAATGACTAGATCATTCAAAGTTAAGAAACCAATTGGAAGCTGAAAAAAACAGGAAAGCTCATTTTCCTCTTTCAATCTATGAATGAAAATTTGGTGTGAAATGATGAGATCTACTAGTTTTAAAAACCTGAAGGGCTCACTAACCAGAAACAAACAGTTCACTGCACTAACTAAAAATAATACTTCCTTTGTTTAAATTAACCAGTCAGTTTTAAATGCAAAACAACATGTTTGATAAACTATTAGATAAACTTTTCCTTCCTTATGTTTCTACCACATTTAACATAGATTAATAATAATAAAAAACACATTAAAATTCTATTCTGGGGCATTTTTAACTGAATTTGAATTTCCATCCAAATAGAGACTGACACACATGACTAGTAAATAAGAAATGGATCATTTGCCATTTTTCTAACATAATAATAGATATAAAAGTAAGACTCTGAATAGGTAAATTAAGCTATATAATGATTTAAGTAAATATGTACAGATGTTGTTATCCTCCTGCTTAGCAAGAAGAAGCACTAAATTTAGTGTAAAGACTATAGTTATTTGCAAATGAGCATATGAATCACCCTTTAAGAAAATAACTAAAAAGTATGAATGCAAAACAAGATTAAAATCAATTACTTAAATCAAATTTTCTGCTTGCTGATTTAAATCATGAATACGATTACTGATTTAAATCCATCCTGGGATGGCTGGAGCACATGCTTAAGATTATGCTTGTGCTTAAGTGATTTGTTGAATAGAGGCTTGTAAGCTGTACTTGAAGATAGCAGGCTCACTTGATTTATATTTCTACTGATTCCACTACATAAAGCAAGACTCACATATTGAATTACAGTAAACAGTTAGTGAATCAATGTAGAGAAGGAAAAAATTAAACACAATGATCTGTTCATTACACTAACTTAGAATCTCTTCTAAAGACAGATTCACGTCAGCTAGCAGGATAATTCCACATGCCTCTTCGAGCAAGGTGGGAAAAAATCTGCTTGCACGTGTTTGTTTAAATCTATGAAGATTTGATTATTAGCTCAAACCATGGAAAAGAGACTCTGTTGTGACCTCAAATTCTCAAAGTAAAGAATGAAAGTTAAGGCTTAAACTTAAAAAATATATTTAAAACCTGATGGTTAAGAAAATGATCATCTAAGGGGGAAAACGAGATCATAGGTACCAGTTTATTCATTTTACAAAGCCTCATAGAATTTAGGAACCAATGAAAAATTTCCAACTGACAGAATTCTACTTATATGCAGTGTTGTAGCCATGTCATTCTCATGATATTTGAGACACAAGATGGGTAAGGGAATATCTTTTATGGGTCCAGCTTCTGTTGGTGAGAGAGACAGGTTTCAAGTTACACAGAAATAGCTCGTCTCTCTCACCAACAGAAGTAGGTCCAATAACAGATTTTAAAGTAGAACCTCAAAGATATGAACAGCAGTCAGGGACTGACAGGTCATGTGAACCAGAAGAAACCAATCAGGCAGCAGTGGAGAAAAAGAAGCAAATAATGTACTGCAGAAGTTCTCAATCTTTTTCTTTCAGAGCCCACCCATACTATAAAACTCTAGGGCCCAGAGGGGCTCCAGATTTCAGCCACGGTGGTGGTGGGATTTGGGCTGCAGCTGCAGGGTAGGGGAGCTTAGGACTCTGGGCAGTGGGAGGCTCGAAGATTCTGATCCTTGGAAGCACCAGAGCTTAGGGCTTTAGACCCAGGCAGCGGGAGAGGAGGGGTGCTCTCAGGCACTGGCCTTCAACCCCAGAGCTCCGTTCCCAGCTTCATCCCTGTGTCTCCATTCCCAGCTTCAGCCCCACAGTTCAGACCCAGGGGGAGGTCTGGAGCTCGGGGCTTCCGCCCCATGAGGATTGCTGTGGGTCAGGTTTTCAGTCCCACAGCTCCGTTCCCAGCTTCAACCCCATGGCAGTTGCTGGAGTTTGGAGCTTTAGCTACAGAGATCTGCCGGGGCTCCTTGTGGTTCTGCTCCTTCTTTCAGCTCTAGCACTCCCAAACCCGGAATCTAAGCCCCAAACCCCGGCGCATCCCATCCCCAGCTGAAACGTGAGTGGAGCCATGGGGAGTCCAGTGCAGAAGCCAGGAACAGACTTGCAGGGCTGAAGCCCTAAGCCCCAGCACTCCCCAGACCCCAGGGGATCTAAAGCACTGAGCCCTGGTGCTTCCATGGGGTAGAAGCCCGGCCCCCGCCCCATGCCCAGAGCCTCCCTCTGGGTCTGGAGCCCGGACTCTGCCCCCTGCAACTGCAGCCCCAACCCTCTGCTCCCCTTCACCCCATGGCTGAAGTCTGTAATATCTTGTTCAGAGTTACAAACATTTCCATGTTACGAAAAACCTCTGTTCCCAAGGTGTCAAACTCTGAGGTTCTACTGCACCCTACCCACCGTGTCTCTCTAGAAATCTTCTTCGGCATTTTAAGACTTACGAAAGCCTGAGGTCGGCCAGGCTTGCAGGGCTCAGGCTTGGGGGCTGCTTCATTGCTATGTGGACTTTTGGGCTCCGGCTGGAGCCTGCACTCAGGAACCCTTACACTTCACAGGGTCCAAGAACCTAAGCTCCAGCCTGAGCCCAAAAGCCTACAGACCAATAGCCCCACAGTCCAAGCCACACAAGCCCAAGACAGCTGTACTAGCCAGGGTTTTTCCTTTTCTGTGTAGACATACCCTAACATGGCTTCACAGGCAGTGTAACATTCTGCCATGTTCATTCTCTCTCCTTAATGTTACAAAACTTTTGGCCAATCCACCAAACTTGTTCACAGCTTCAGGACCAGGGCTAGAATATCTCTTCATCTAATATTTTAAAATATTTTTTATAAAAGGCAATTCAGAGCAGTACATTAACATTGGCATTTAAACATACTAATATACTTCCCAAATATTCTAATTATGCTCATATCAAACAGTACATTTAATTATACGCTGTTATCACTGCAATGTATTAGTCTTTCAAGGACAAATCATGAAGAAGAAGATTTTGAATTTGCCTACAACAGCTTTGATGTTGACTTCTGCAAAACTGATTTGTAGGCAGAAAAGAAGCTATCATATTTAAATTTACATTTCTGCAATCCATCATGAAACTTTTCTTTAAAAAATTAGTTTTGTGATTATGGTCTTTAAGGTTGTCATTGAAGTACATTTAACAACTTTTTCCTGTTGCAGAGGGATAGGCTGATCCACTAAAGGTCTGTTCCAACACAAATTATTTGATGGTAATGTTATGCTCATTTTATATGATGAAAGAGCTGCAGTAACCAGAGCTGACTGAACTGTTCTTTTTGTTGTGACCCACTTATTGCAATAACGATTTTTTAAAAAAATTAACACTTAGAAGGAACATGACAGAGGAATGAAAAAATTTAATGTTTCCTAAGTATTTTCAAAGAAGGAAGCTTTAATGGTAGAAATGCTGAACATATGGTAATTGGATCCTCATCTTACTGTATAATACCTAAATCAGAAAGGGTGAAATCTGGGCTCACTAAATTCAAAGAAGCTAGTATTTCACTCTAATATTTGTTCCCTGACAGAAATATTTCATTAGCCTGGTGTTACAGTTCAGTACACGTAACAATGACTTAAGGGTTAAAAAGCATTACAACAGTATGATTACCCCAAAACAAGCAATACAAACCCAGGAAGTTCACAGTTAAGATTCAACTTAAAAGATATCCAAATACAGTAATGTATAAAAATGCAGAGTTAAGGCACTCGAAACAAACACAACTCTGCCAAAAACTGACTCCATGAAGGTGGTGGTGGTAGTAGTAATGTGCAGGAAATGAACTTCTAAAAAAATCAGTTATATCTGGGACTGCAAAACACTAAAATTCCTTAATCATGGAATGGTTCTTGCATGGCAGAACTGTTAGTCCCCAATACTGATGATTCTGAAAAATTGTACGTGCTGCACATCCAGAGGTATGAACAGCAGTCACTTGCCAATTTCACGTATCATTCTGGTTTCATTTGAATCATTTAAAACTAGACAAGATAAAGAATTTAACATAACATAGAGAATAATCCTGCACTGACAGAGCTAAGAAGATACAAAGAGTCCTGTGGCCCTCGGCATGCATCTGACAAAGCGGGTATTCACCCATGAAAGCTTATGCTCTAATACATCTGTTAGTCTATAAGGTTCCACAGGACTCTGTCACTTTTGCAGATCCAGACAAACACAGCTACCCCTCTGATTAAAAAGATAGTGTAGTTTGCTTTTATTGCTTATTACTATGCCATTTCTCTCTCTCAATATAAAATTTTACTACTGGGGGAATTCTGCACCGCTCCACAAGCACAGAATTAATGTGCCCCATATATTTTAGTCTTTCTCTGCAGAATAACTGATTCTTGCGCACCACCCAGGCAGTGGTCTCAAGTGACACATTGGGAACAACCTGGGGGAGATGTATATCACTGGTTTGAGGGGCAGGGCTAGGTATGCTTGTGAGACACTCTCTCTCGCCTTCTATCATGGTGCACCTGGAGCCGGGGAGGAGCAGCGCTAGGAATGACCCAACCAGTGAATCCTACCCCAACCCAGGCTCTAGCTGCTAGGCCTGGCTAGGCAGTGGAGGAGGACGACTTCATTCTCCCCTGCACGGGCCATTCTCAGGAGGGGGTGGGGCTGGGAACCTCCCTGGGACCTTCCCCCAGCTCCAGGAAACTCCACACCCCCCCTCCTCCACTTTCTGGCCCCTTCGCTCCCCTGCCATGGTCACTGTATGGGGATCTACCCCCATCTGCCCAACCCCCATACTTCTGGACACCTACACACACCCAGACCAACCTCACCAAGCATCATCCTCTTCATCCAGACCCTCACCCACCACACCCAGACCACCTCCTCACTAGCCACACCCTGCCAAACTCCACCCCCCTGCATGTGGACTACCCCATCAAGCCCGCTTCCCCCCGGACCCACACCCTACTAAGCCAAACTCCCCCAGCACCCAGACTGTAGAGCAGAGGTGGGCAAACTTTTTGGCCTGAGGGCCAAATCAGGGTTGCAAAATTGTATGAGGGGGCCAGATTGGGGAGGCACAGCCTTCCCTAACAGCCTAGCCCCGCCCCCATTCAACCACATCCACCTCCTGCCCCCCTCAGAACCTCCAACCCCATCAACCACCCCCCCTGAGACCTGCCCCCACCCTAACTGCCGTTCCCAGGACCACACCCCCTACCCAAGTCCCCCAGTTCCATGCATTCTCCATTCTGCAGAGTTTGAGCTTTTAGATCAAACAATCTTCCTCGAACACTGTACATTAATATTAAACAAACATCTCATGGCATGGAGAAAAATATTTTTCACAACAGTATCTATCATACTTAATAGAACAGTTCAACAACAGGGGATAGAAATAAACTCAAAGTATTGTATTTTATATCCCATTTCAAATCTAAGTTGTAATTATATGCACAAATTAGAAGGCCAGAAGGAACTATTGTGATAATCTAGTTTGACCTGTATAACACACTTCTGAAAGTAATTCCTACAGTATATCTTTCAGAAAGACATCTGATTAGGCACAATCCTTGGTAAATTGTTCCACTGGTTAATTACCTTCACTGTTAAAAATGTATGCTCTATTTCTAGTTTCAATTTGCTTAGCTTCAGCTTCCAGTCATTGGATTGTATTATACCTTTCTCTACTACATTAAAGAGCCCATCATCAAATATTTCTTCTCATGTAGGTGCCTCATGTCTGATGTTCTTCTGTAATACATGTTTCTATACTATTTTATCCTAGTTGGTTTTCACCTGTTAATGAAGAAGAGCTACAGTTTTAATTAATGAGTAGACTCTCCCTGAGGTGTATATTTTGACTTTAAACCCAATGCATTCCTCCTGTTGTAATAATTGGACCTAAACATTTACTTCAATGGTGAGCTCAGTTGTGAAAAGTAAAAGTTTATAAGATGTCACTATAATCTATAACAACAAACAATGATAGGAAAAGGTATGAGAGACAGAAAGAATGAGTTAGTCCCAACAAAAAGACCTACTGATATAATTCAAGGACTATGTTAGGTTCATGCCTGGTAAACAAGAGTTGAAGACCAAAAATCAATTGGCAGACAAAATGATAAATGAATGGGCTATTCCATCCACCACTCCCTTTTGGGCTACTGGAGCGAGCTTCACCATTACGGCTACCACCCCAACCCATCCTGGGACCCTGCCCACTCATCTTATTTGCGAGAGATGTCCTGACCAGACTGGGCCAGACCAAGAGACCCATATGACATCGCACCTCCATGGGCTCCAACTAAATCCCCAGCACCACCTGGGATGTGAGACATTGTTTGCCCCTCTCACCACAGTATCTCCTTTTCCTTCCTATCTCTCTTATTTTTCCTTCTCTCTAATAAATGTCTTGCTTGTCAGGCCAAAACTCCTGTGAAAATGTGGTCAGAAAGAGGCAGATAAAGCAATACCTTAAACAGCCCAATGCTGACACAAGAGTGCCAGGTGTCTGAGTGGCTGATAAGACCATGTGCTGTGCCTGTGTTTTTCCAGCAGTGAGGTTACAAGTGACAGTCTACAACAGACACAGACTTGTTAAAGGTTGATCCCGTTTTCTCTTTTAGGAAACAACTGTTCTAGTCCATCTCAATGAATTTCTTCTCTTTTCCCCCCAAAGGACAGTTATTACCATCTTTAAAATAATCTAAAAGGCTAACAAGGAGGTTTTTTCCTTCTGAAACCTCTCTTCAGATAAGATGATGATGTTAACATTAAAGCCTTATTAAATACTTCACATTTCAAATGCTTTCAATTGTTCTTCCTTTTTTCTCCCCTGTATTTTTAATAAAAGGTTTAAAGGATTTTTAATGGTGCTTGCACCATGTACTAAGCAGGCTGCAGCCTCTGTTACCAAGCCCCAAACTTTATTTAAATGTTGAAGAGCGATGGGGTTATATTAACACCTTTGACTGTCGGGCCTATGTATTTTCCATCTAAAATAATACAGCATGCCAGTGACTGGCTTCCATTGGAATCTTTGGCTAGCACTAGTGTTTGTCCTAAAAATGCAGGAAAGAAACACAAGATGCAAGAAATGTGTTTTAGTTAGGCTGCAGCTTTATTAACGAACATAACTGGGAATTATCCAACAATAACTTGTACAGGTCATGCTTCCTTCCTTAATTGTTTCCACCAGCTGGAGAGTTGCTGTCAACCCCCGACCTCTTTGAGAGTCTGAAGAGAGAGGGTTGTCTCCCCTAGCAACCCCAACCCCCACTGCACAAGTTTTTTTACGGAATACCTTTCCGTAAGTCCACTTCCAGTTCTGGTTTATCAAGAAATCAGACAAGCACCTGCACTGGACACTACCATCTGCTAAGTTGAAGCAACATAAACTTTACCTCTTGATCTATCCTACTAGGTCTGAGGTGCTGTGGGGAAGGCAAAAAACACTTTCCCCTCTCACCTCAGCCAATATGGCATCAAGAGAAAATTTCTTCCCTGTACCCAAAAGGGACTCTAGTGCAATGCCCACAGTAGTCCAACAAATGTTCCTACAATAACTCCTCAGATAGGAGTTGATAATTGGGATCTGAGAGGGGGCTCCAGCTGGAGGGACAGAGTTTATACACCCTCCTCCAAGTGCATGGACTCCCACTGGCTAACTTGAGCATCACTGGCCGAACCACTAGTTTAGGTGATGCCTTTCCCTGTTTCCCAATCCCAGACACTCTGCCTGCCAACCCACAAGGGACGGGGAAGACTCTTAAAGGAGCCACCTCCCTCTTTTCCCTGACAGTCCAAACAAAGCACTCCCATCTTTGAGGCAGGGGTGGTTGCCGTGTGATCAACTCACAGATGCTCTTTGCAACAACATGTTCATATGAAGGAAAAACCAAAGCAAAAGGGCATTTGTAATGATACAGGTGAGCTTTCAAACCTGAGTGGTGCTGCAAACCCGTGCACCAGGTCGCAATGCCCGGAATGGGAAGCCAGGCCCAGCCTGTGGGAGAAAAGCTGCTCTGTTGGATGAGTGTGAGGCAGGCTCAGTGATGGATTAATGTGACCCTGGGCATAGCGCCCAATCTAGAACCTCCCCAGGACTCAGCATTAGTGAAGTAGTGTTACAGAGGACTCTTGACCCTCCACACACTGTAGATTATGTGACACACAACACCATTGTCTGCACCAGTATAGCAAGCTATGGTGTGAGATTCTGTAGGCTGTGTCATGCCACAACAAAGGACTCAAAATATTTCCATGGGGAAAAAAGGCAATGCAAGTTTAACTGACTCTCTGTTCACAGCAAAATTTTACTGTTCTATCACCACAGATGATACTGCCATGTTACTGCTCAACAATATACAAATAAGTCTCTTTGGCCCTTTACCATGCACAGCTGGTGAAACCTATCTTTTGAAGTTTCCAGTAATAGCCCTTGGGATTTGGCTTCACCATCCATGTTAAAAAGAGATTAAAGGTTGACAGTTCTTCCAACAGCTTTCACTTGGGAATAGCATTGTCAGTTTTCAAGCTATTGCTTCTGCTTGATAGATGACAGATACCAGAGATCTTAACTACTGAAAACACCAACTCCTTATCAGCACCTAATGCAAAGTTTTTGCCAGGTTATAGATCCACATACAATAAAAGATTTACTATTTCTTGGTTGTTAATGATCAAGCTGGCATGCTCTGCAACACATGGAATATGAGCATCTGTTCTAATCAAAGACTCATCAATTGATACCGCTAACTGTGCTACCATATGAAGAGTGTGACAGAGTCAGACCAGAAGGATATAGGAGAGTGCTGGAAGGCAGGTATATTAGTCTCAGGATGTGCAGGTCCCTGTTCCCTGGATAGCCAAACAAAGGCTACTCCAGACCAATCAAGACACCTGGGGCCAATTAAGAACCTTCTAGAAAGGAGTAGAAACAGCTAGCCTAATTGGGACACCTGAAGCCAATCAGGGACTGGCTGAAACCAGATAAAAACCTCCCAGTTAGTCAGGTGGGCTGTGGGTGTCAGGAGCTGTGGAAGGAAGTTATGCTGTTGGTGAGACTGAGTGTTGGACAACATATCATCCAGAAGGAAGGAGGCCCTGAGGTAAGGGTGAAGTGGAGTTTGAAGAAGCGGGGACTGCTGTGGGGAAGTAGCCCAGGGAATTGTATTGTGTTTTGTGGATAAAAGGTCAGCCATCTTAGCTGATACTATTAGGGTCCCCGCGCTGGAGTCTGGAGTAGAGGGCAGGCCCGGGCTCTCCGCTTTTCTGCCTCTCTTAATTAGTTACTGAGAAAGGGAGGTCACTTTGGGCCTAGATGAGTTTCTGAGGCCCCTAAATCTGCCAGGAAGTGCAGAACCCACCAATACAGACTCGGAACTTCGTCACAAGAGGTACAACACTTAAGAAATTCAATCTGGCTGGTCTATGCAAGAGCTCATAACACTGTCTCTACAGGTTCTCACATCTACCTTAGTCATGTGTCTGATTTTTGTTTAGAGATGATCATGATTAAGCATTCTAATTTCAACAATGGAAACCACTATTAGCCAGCAAAAAGAGAGTGGTGAAAGATTGGTTCTGTGCAGAAATAGAGAAGCTAATGTAATAAAACTCAAATTCCTGAATCATTTATCTAGTTAAGATGGTTTTCCCCCATTTCTTCGCCAGTATGTGGGAGGCAAGGCACCAACAAAATTGCATCACTGTACTTACTACAGTTTTATTTTATGTATTTCCCAAAGAAATACTCATGAAAAGTTACAAATCAAAAGGAGAATACTGATACACTGGCATTACCTCATTACAAAAATGGAATAGGACTTCTGATCCCTGCAATGCTCACTGCTTTTGTAAGACTGCTAGTGGTCAGTGTCCTTCTCAATAGAAAGCCTTAGGATATGTCTATACTGTAGTTGGAAGATATAGTTTCCAGTTCAAGGAGACATACTCATGAGTTAGTATGCTAAAAATGGAAGTGTAGCCCTGGCAGTGAGAGTGGTGGGAGGGGCTAAAACATAAGGAAGGTCGTACTGGGTCAGACCAAAGGTTCATCCAACCCAGAATCCTGTCTACCGACAAGAATCAGAGGGGTAGCCGTGTTAAATCTGGAATTGCAGAAGTGACAGAGTCCTGTGGTACCTTAAAGACTAACTAAAGTATTAGAGCATAAGTTTTCATGAGCTAATATCCAATTCGTCGGATGCATGCAGTGGAAGTATCCTGCCCCGGATACTTCCACTGCATGCATCCAACGAATTGGGTATTAGCCCACGAAAGCTTATGCTCTAATATTTTAGTTAGTCTTTAAGGTGCCACAGGACTCTCCGTCATTTCTACCAACAGTGGCCAATGCTAGGTGCCCCAGAGAGAGTGAACCTAACATGTAATGATCAAATGATCGCTCTCCTGCCATCTATCACCACTCTCTGACAAACAGAAGTTAGGGACACCATTCCTGACCCATTCTGGCTAATAACCATTAATGATTTATCTTCCATGAATTCATCCAGTTCTCTTAAACCCTGTTACAGTCCTAGCCTTCACAACCTCCTCAAGCAAGGAATTCCAGAGGCCGACTGTGCACTGTGTGAAGAACTTCCTTTTATTTGTTTTAAACCTGCTGCCCATTTGTTTTATTTAGTGCCCCCAAGTTCTTAAATTATGGGAACAAGTAAATAGCTTTTCCTTATTAACTTTCTCCACACCACTCAAGTGGGAGCAGGCTAACTTCCTGAGCATGTAGCTAAGGTACTGGATGGAATTTTACTTGAGAAGGCTAGCCCCTCCCACAACTCGCACTGCCATGGCTGCACTTCGTACTAGCAGGGCATGTGCTTGCCAGCTCAAGGAGACACCTTCCACTCCAGAGTAGGGCATACCCTTAGTATTGTTATGCCTTTTTCCTGTGCTCACATAATGAAATGTAACTTATTAAGTCAACGGAAAACCAAGGACTAATTGGGGGAGCTGGTAAAGCTTTTACGTTGACCGGCTGGTATCCAACCTGAAAGGTTTTACACCCATAGTGCTTTATTGAAAGAAATGTGATTTAATCAGTTTTATTTTATTAAAATTAAAAAACAGGAAAACAAAGCTCCTACTGTTCATAATATTAAACTAAACTAAAAGTATTACAGCTATGAGATCAATTGAACAAACCAATGAAGTTAGTCTCACTATAGGACTGGAGTTAAATCATTAAATACCAAAAAAAAATAATCAATATTTATAGATTCTAAGAACTCTAAAAAGATGGCTGGCCATTTGATTATAAATTCCAACTAAAGAATTTTACCAAAGTCAATCTAATCCAGAATCTGAATGGTTAAGCACATTAACATTGAAAACAAATTACTATATAATGGCTGGACCACAATCTCATAGCCATTTATAAAAAAAATGAAAACTTACTTGTTAGAGTCAATTCCTACACAGTGGCTAACCCTTTCCATATTGACCCCAAAAGATGATATAATATAGACTTTAAGAGAATACTTTTGATAAACAGAAAGTTACATGAAGTTAGAGATGACAACAGAAATGGAACAAAACTGCCTTAATGACACTGATGAATGATTTCCTCCAGTCAACAGATACAGGATATCCTCCTGAATGCACTGCTGATGATAAGATTCTGCTGTATCGTGTGAAAGAGGTAGCTAGAGTCTAGGATCAGACGCTAAAATGGTTTGAGTCCCTCCTGGAGGTTGCACCCAACAAGTAGTGATGAAAATTTGCATCTTTACCACTAGGCCCTACCCAGCAGGTGAGCAGGCAAATGGGGCCAGTGACCGTGGGGTTCCAAGGGGCTCCCTGAACAATGAGGCACAAGATACTACATCCCTGTGGGTGAAAGATATGGGGGTGGGGCACTGCTCCCTGATTATGCTGATGCATTGTCGTCAATTTCTGCATGTTGGATTAAAATTGACATTTACTGACAACTAACCATTTAAATTGAATCTTTCCAAGCCTACCTAGAAGTTATTCTCTTTATACACACATTAGGGTTTTCACTGGATTTGAAATAGGATGCCCTTTTAGCCAAAATACTCTCTGTATTTTTTACCCAGGAAATTTACAGTTCTCACTTGTGAAAAGTGGCCAAAAAAACCCACAGTAAACAAGAAGAGTGAGATAATGACTTCAGGCTACCCAATTTACACTCTCACCAAGGACAGGATAATAGAAGAGAAATTGCAGCAGGCTCTCCTTGTGGAGTTTTCCTTTCCCTTGAAGGGAGCAATTCAATACTTTATTTGCAAAGTAGAATCCATACCTTCAAGGCTATTCTCAATGTTAATAGGATAAAAATGCATCCCACACTGAATGTGACATGAGCAGTGCAGCACAGAAGAGATAACAATAGCCACTATAGCATTAAAATCACTTTGTGGGGAAATGGAAGTATTTTTCTCCTCTATACAAATGTCTAAACAATGTTCATGGATTTTGCAGAATGCAATAAATCAGTGCCTGCCGTGGCTGTGCTTTCATTTTACTACAATTACCTAAAGGTTAACTTACACTCTCTCCTTCTAAGCTACATTTAAGATACAATATTTTAAAAAGAAAATAAAAATGCTTCATTTGCACAGGGGACATAAATCAGATGTGCTTAGGGAGCTGGGAATTAATATTTTTCAAGTTAGTTATGTTCTACTTGCTGCAAGCACTGCTCAGATTTGATACAATCCGAGATCACAGTTTAGTGCACCTAAGTTTTCTGGATCATTGCACGTGTCAGTCCTGCAGTGATTACTAACTCATGCTTATCACTTCAATACTTGTTCATGAAAAGACTGAAATACATAGATACATTGACCACGTAGGGTCAATTTTATGTATGTTTCTGAATCAATAAATGAAGGCTAGTTCCAGAGGTTTAAATACCACTGAATTAGAGGATGCACAAAATGTTTTTAAACAACATGACTGGTTTCCAGGCATTCGGGTTATGTAAGGTAAAAGGAAAGCTCCAAAAGACTAACTCATAATATTAAAACTTCTTTGCTATCATTTCTCTTCACTGTCTCACCAGGATTGTTATGGCTATTCCCTACCCAGAAAAACAAGCCAAAACATCAGTCTTTTCAGACAGGGGAAGGAGAGAGGAGTGAAGGGAATAACCTAAACATGAACCTTGTGTTAAGTGAAACACAAAATGTTATATAAACTCACCTTGTCGGCATATTTATGCCTCAAACATTGAAGTGCAAACACTGTCCAAAATGAAAAGCTTGCAATTAATGTAATTAAAACACAAGAGAACAATAAAGTCCCCAGTCTGCCAACTAGATACTACTGGTTTTGCATCTGCCTCTAGATAACAAACTTTCACCAAAATTATATAATTTTTTCAGCACTACTCCATTACATATTTTGAGCAAAATAACCGAATGTGCAAACCACACACTTAATTGACGCTGAGCTGGTTTGACTGGTGTGAAAGTAACAGAAAACCCCCAAAATTCTGAATTCAACTGTCCTGTCCTCCATGATTTTACTTTCACATTTTCCACTATTTTAATGCAACAAACTATGACATACTCTTCTTCACAAACAGATTTGATTAGAAATCTGAAGTTCCAAGAAAATATTATGAAGCAGGAGATAAGGAACTAGATCAGTATTAGATTTTCATCTGCCACATTTCAGCCTTTTTTCTCATGTTTTGGGTTCAACTTACAGCCTTTGCATTTGAGATCAGTTATGTTAGCTAAGCTGGAGAATTTCCAAAACTTCTCTAAATCATTTATTATTTTAATCCTTGTTTGTGATTGCTTTAACTAGTTTTCCACTTTGAATGCAACAAGTGTTTTCAGCCCCTAATCTGTCAAATCCTCCCAAAATCTCCTTCAATTGTTTTAGAAGTTTAGTACCTCGCTGGAGTGTCCTTATTTTTGTGTAAAATATTGTCTATGTTTTGCATATTGAAAGTTTTAAATCTACGTATTGTGGCTGGATGCAAATGGAATCTTCCTGAGAGCTCCATCATAAAACCAGGAGGTTGATGGTAATTGTGATTTTTGAATGTGAACATGCTTTGGGTAAGAAACACTTCCTTGTGTTTGTTTTAAACCTGCTGCCTTTTTATTTAATTTATTTAATTAAGAATAATAACACTGATTCTTGTGTTATGTAAAGGGGTAAATAACACTTCCTTATTCACTTCCTCCACACCACTAATGATTTTATAGGCTTCTATCACATTCTTCCCTTCATCGTCTCTTTTTCCAAACTGAACAGGCCCAGTCTTTTTAATCACTCCTCATATGGAAGCTATACCATAACCCAGTCATTTCTGCTCACCTTCTCTGTACCTTTTCCATTTCTAATATATCCTTTCCGAGATATGCCTACACCTTGAACAGCCTACCATGGATTTCTATTATGACATTGTATTTACTGTTTTATCTATCCCTTTCTTAATATTTTCTAACATTGTTAGCTTTTTGACTGCCACTGCATATTGAGTGGATGGTTTCAGAGAACTATCCATGATGACTCCAACATCACTTTCTTGAATGGTACCAGCTATATTAGACCCTATCATTTTGTATGTTTAGTAGGGATTGTTTTCCAATATGCATTAGTTTGCATTTATCAATAGTGACTTTCATCTGCCATTTTGCTGTCCTGTCACCCAGCTCCCTTGTGATCTCTTTGTAACTCTCCATAGTCAGATTTGGAGTGAACTATCTTGAATAATTTTGTATCATCTGCAAACTTTTCCACCTCACTCTTTACCCCTTCTTCCAGATTAATTATGAATATGTTGAATAGTGCTGGTCTCACTACAGATCCTCAGGGACCCTGCTATTTACCGCTTTCCATTCTGAAATTGACCATTTGTCCCTCTTATCCCGTGACTGCTTAGTTTGCTTAAGAGCCTTTGGTAAGGGACTTTGTCATAGGCTTTCTGAAAGTCCAAGTATAGCCCCATTAAAAAAAAATTGTGTAAGCACTGTAATTTCTCCATTCAGTGAAAAGATGTACAGCTGTGCATCTTTGTGCTGATAGTATCACAGACTTAACTACTTCATGTCCCTTAACTTCCTTCATGTGACCAAGGGAACCCAGAAGAACCCCTACAATAAATTCTACGTAGGAAGAAACATCACTAAAGTCAGCACTGTTTTTGAAAGGTAGGATGAAAATAATCAGAGATGATCCTATCCAGTCCATCATAATCCTCATTCAAATCAGACTGGTATCAGACTACTGACAGATATAAAATAATCAAAAAGGAGATCCAGTCATTGCCTTTGTGAGATCATCAACCACAGAAACCAATGCAATCACTGTCCCACTGAGACATACTGACAAGAATCCATGACATTCAAGATTTCCAAATTACATCACAGCTGGTTCCTCACAACCTCCTCCATAATCTGGCCCCCAAAAAGGCCAGGCCAGAGACAAGGCACTTCGCAATACCACTATCCCCACCTCCTATTATGGATCAGACTGTAGAGAACAGCAGCTTTGAGTTCTTTCTAGGACCCAGGGAAAATGCTGAATCAGTTTCACCTCCTCCTAAGTCAGCTCTACCAACTTTTGAGACTTCACTAGCCAGACCATGTCTCTCTGGTCAAGTGAAATTGCAGGTGGCTTGGGCTGTCTACTATGTCCCAACTTCCTGCAACTTTCTGCCACGAGGACAACACACAAGTAACATCATTGCATGCAACAAAAACCCTAATCAGGAACAGTATGGTCCAGTGGATTTCACACTGGGCTGGGACTCAGGATGCCTGAGTTTTATCCTTGGCTCTACCAATGGTCTGCTGTGTGACTTTAGGTAAGTCACTTCACTGTGGTGCTTCAGTTTCCCCATCTGTAAAGTGGAGATAATAAGAGTTACCTCTTTATAAAGCTCTTTGATATTTACTAATGTAAAAAAATTGTGTATGTATATGTATGTATGTTAGTACCCATTGTCTATTAAAAAGTGGAATTCATCTAATCTTTGAGACACCTGGTGGCACAATTCCTACTATACTAGTTAGCTTCTCCATGACCACCCTTCCTGATTTAGCTCCCAAACTAACAATGTACTGAACATTTCTCAAGAGACACTCAGCATCTGGAAGGCTCAGAACCTTACTTAGAATTTATGAAGTTGCTTACAACATGTGTCTTTGTGCGGAAATCAATAATAAACACTCAGCATTTATTATATTTGCAAATCTCCAAGTGCTTTACAAACTCCCCCACCCTTCCCCATCATGCCCAAGACATACAATACCAGGGCTGGAAGGGACCTCAGGAGATCATCTAGTCCAACGCCCTGCTCAAACCAGGAACAATCCACAATTAAATCTATGCTGGAGTCTGTGCTGGAGATGACAATTTGGATCATAAAATGGAAACAATGGGAAATAGTGTCTTTTTTTTAATGTTTCTTTTGAGCAACAATATGAATAGAGTAACCTTGAGGACAATACTTAGTACCCCACACATTTTAAAACAAGACTACTACTTAAATTATATGCAGCTTTCAAATTTGTACTGCACTTCATTGATCACATAAGCAATTTTTATTAGATAAGTATTTATATTTGAGAAAGCTCTTTGAGGGGTATCTAAATTTTCATCCTTCAGAAAACATTTTTAATATATATATCAACAATGAAAAATATGCTCTGTTATACTCTAATGTGCGACAGGTAGTTTGATTTCTGTACTCAGAAGATACTGTTTAAATATTTTCAAAATAACTTGTAATAAGCTTTAAGAATAAATTCATGAATCAATTTCCTACTAGGTACCTACAAGTTTCAGATTCAGATTAAATGCTCACTTTGTAAATCATTTCAGTAGCTTATCAGTAAATTTCAGGATAATACTGCAATGTGTAAAGCATATAGGCTCCTAAGTATACGTAGCCATTGAAGCCTCTGATGGAAATCCAATATAAGACTCAAACATTATTTCTCTCCAGCAACAATTTTTTTGTAGTTTCGCTATTAACAGCAGATTTCTAAAAAATTATTACAATGTTTCACAAAAATGGGACAATACTTCAGTCAATTTTGAAAATAAATGCTTTGGGGGCACTTCAAAAACCTTCATCTATAAGGGTATCGTAATACTTTGAGGACTAGATACATATCCAATGATGATTTTCAGGTCCTTAACTATTAGCAAATTACCCTCATGAATCATGACCACTCTTGAGCACCTTAGCTGTTCCTTTCTTTTTCCCCTTCAAATTTTGCACAATTTTCGAGAAGCAAGGTAATGCTAAGCTGACCTGCAAATACAAAAAAGAACAGAAAAAATGAAGGCAGTATTAATCATTCAGCTAAATCACTGTAAACTTAGAGTAACTCCATAACTTCAGTGGTGCTACTCCAGATTTACAGCAGTAATAGCAAATTCTGGCCCCAACACCTTGGAAGTAGGCATCTGAGATAGGGTTGAGGAACCTGGTAGAGCCACATGGAATTGCTTTGCAGCTTTCTTTGCCATCATTTTGGGGTTATTCAATCTACTTTTTCACGTTCCCAAAGCATTTCCTAAGCCAAAGCTTTTATCCATAATGAACTGTAACAACATGTGAGGCAAAGAACAGACTGGGAAATGAGTAAAAATTACACAAAAGCATTTCAAGGACGAAAAGGACTGCATCCTCTGCAATACGAGTGTCACATCATGAGACCACCAAATATTACTTTGATATGCCAGATCTGATTACACACTCAGACTCTATTAGTCCTTTCACTAAAGGTGATCAGAGTTCAGCATTTTCCAAATGCATTAACATTAGACAGAAGGTAACAGAAATAGACCCTCTTTAAAAAGTGACAGACTAGGATTTAGCAGATGGAAATAAAGAAATGGAAGATCTGCCTTATTTATTTTGCTTCTGTCTCACAGATGAGTGGGTGGATGGAAAAGTACCTGACAGAGGGTTATATTTCCCTGCATGACAGGAGGGAATTACAGTAAATTCATAATTCAGCTGTTAGCTGAAGAGTGCAGTGGATTTACAGAGCTGCCACACAAAGACCACCAACTTGGATTTTCTCCTGATAATTCATAACTTAAAAATTACAAATGGGAGAAACATAAATAAGGTCATTTAAGTCCACTTCCCTGTGCATCTTCCAGTGTTCTATCCATTCTGGTTACAACCTTTATAACAGAAAAGGTATACTGATATGTACTGGTCTACACAGAGTTTCAGAAGATATATATATTTGCACTTAGTACTTCCTATGCTCTTTTACACTCACACCAACGTAACTGGAGTCCTGCCTCTCTTCCCAAAGGAGAAAATTCATCCAATTTTTCTCTCCCTCCCTATTTAAGTGGGAAAACTTTCCCACCTATTCTCATCACCTCTTCTCAAACACTGGCCTAGTCTAGCCTTCTATAACAGCAATGTGCTGAGAGCAATTGTGAGAAGTCTTCTATTTCGTTTGTATTCTCTATTTTTTTGGATCATAACGCTGTTCTCTGATGTGTAAATTTGGCTACAGTTGTTACTCAATGTATGTTTAAGTAGGTAAAAATACCCCTGAAGTTAAAGCTGTTCCTCTTATAAGCAGTATCTGTTTTTTTAAAGAATTATGGCTTTTAAGGTGAACTATACTGACGAACTCCTAAACCCCCCCCCCAATACTTTTAAAGTGATAATGTTTTAAATTCTTATGAAAAGTATGGACATTTTAAAAATATGCTAAATGTTACACACCTTAGTTTTCTCAGATAATAACTAAATTTTAAGAAGGTGGTAATAAAATCTTAATATACACTTCCAGAGGTTTGCAAAGTTCAGGTAAGATGCATGAGAAATGGATAGTGGCTTAGTTTAATTCACTTGTAAAGCAACAATTCTCAAATACCATTTGATAAGGTTCCACATTAAAGTGTACGGACTAAAGAAAAAAAACACAGAGAATGAAATAGCTGTATGATAACTTGATAAACACCAGTGGCTATAAATGGCTTCATGGTCACTGGAAAGCTGCTGTTCCTGGGTTTCGTCCGTAGCTGTAATTTATAATATATACAGGCCTACGTTAGACTAAGAAATGGAGGGTACATTTTGACACTTTTTTGTAATGCAGTTACACCCAGGCTGCAGTCAGATCAAGGTGCCATTGTGCAAGGCATTGTACAAATATATAGAAAGACACTGCCCTCCTTCAAAGAGCATACAGCCTATTCTACTGTAAACGTACATGCCTACAAGCAACACACAGAAGATACTTCTCCACTCCTCTTAGAGACGTATAATCCTATGGAAGATTCAAGTTACCTTTGAAGAAGAAAAATAAACTATGTGCTATCCTGAAAACACCACACTAACAGCTCCCAAATTACCACCCAGCCCAACAATTCAATAGCCTGTGGAGCCTGAACACTACAATACTTCAAGCTTTGTGCACACAACAACAAACATAAAATGTCTACAATTTTTATGATACAAATGAAGATCTACAAGCTCTCTCATCACCTCATATTAGGAAAGATGTTAATACTCTGGCAAAAGTGCCAGAGAGTGAAAAATTACAAGTGGCTGGTACTTGAGAACTTCAATAGCTCCTGGGTGAGTAATAAAAAATTAGTCATAAATCACATTTTAATAAAATGTCACCATCCACTTCTTGACCTGCAACTCAAGCCATACCAGTTTATAAAGGAAATAAAGAGAGGGTACCTCCCCTACTATAACTGTGGTTCTTTGAGATGTGGTGTCCACATATATTCTACTTCAGGGATGTACGTACCTCATTTGAGTGAGACTGGAATCTCTTTGAGTGGCAGCGTCTATAGGGGTGCACCTGCACCCTATATGCCCTCTAGCACTCCACCACCAGGGGCTGAAAGGGTGGTGTGGCTGCAACTGCTCGCCAATGCCTTAGCTAACACAGAACCCAAGCATAAAAGGACTCCACAGTAGAGGGGAAGGGAGATGGGTCAGGGAATACATGTGGATGATATATCTCAAAGAGCCATAGTTGCTGTAGATTAAGTAACCGTTCTTTCTTCTTTGAGTGACTGTCCACATAGATTCCGCTTCCAGAGGCTCACAGGCAGTAACCTGTGTCCTGAATGTGGTGCTCACAGTCTACTAGAATAATGACTGCAGGACAGCTCTACTAACACAGGTGTCTGATCTCGTCTTCCAGCAGGGAACGGTGAAGGTGTGAATGGAACTCCAAGTAACAATTTTTCAAATATTTTTGAATTGGGATGCCTCAAGAGATGCAGCAGAGGCTGTCTGGACTAACTGGACCAGGTCATACCACATCTCAAAAGTCTGAAAACAGTTTGATCAGTTGCCCTTTTGTTCTATTGAGAAATGCTAGGAAAAGTTTAGGACAAGGATTCTCAGTCTTTCTTTCTGAGCCATCCACCCTCTCCCTGCATATAAAAAGGCAGGAGCAGAGTTAGGGGTAGCAAGCAGGGCAACTGTCCCAGGCCATAGACCGCAAGGGGGCCCCATGAAGCTAAGCTGCTCAGGCTTCAGCCCAGGGTTGTGAGTTTGGGGGCTCAGGCTTCAGCTCCATGCAGTGGTGCTTTGGTTTTCTGCCCGGGGCCTCAACAAGTCTCATGCCAGCCCTGTTTGGCAGATCTCCTGAAACCTCCTCAGCTCCCCTCAGGGAGGCTCAGACCCCTGGTTGAGAACCACTGGTCTAGGAGATTTCCTGATGAGCTTTGTTCAGTATATAGCGAGAGGCGCACCTGGCAACATCCAAAGTACAAAGCATGGCTTGTCACCCAACTACGGTGAGGTTTGTGGAAGACGACAAATACATGCATCATCTGATTAAGATGAAAAGCAGAAAGAACTTTGAGACTTCACGCAAGGTTCTTGCCTAAAGTCACTTTGTCCTTCTGGAAAACAACATGGGAAGAGCCCAACATCAGGGAGCTGAATCTCTACTACTATTCTTCTGGCCTATGTAACAGCAATTAAAAGGGCAATTTTAATAGACAGTTGGTAGAAAAAGTATGCCAGCAGTTCAAAGGGAGACCCCATCAGATACGTTAACACAATACTGAGATCCCAGCAGGAGGGTGGGTATCCCTGCTTGGTGGGAAGCCCAATAATGAACCTAGTCATGGCTGGATGGAAGAAAACAGGGTGGCCATCCACCAGAGGGTGCTGAGCACAGGTAGTCACCTTCTGATGGCAACAACGGAGACACCTGAATGTTCTAAGGTGAGCAGGTAGTAGAGACTGATGACAAGCGGAGCTCCCACAGGGGACAGACAATTCTGTACAACGCAGATGGAGAATCTCTTTCATTTGGTAACATATGTGGGTTTAGTGGAGCCTTGCTGCTCTATGCTACAATATTCGGAACTGTCAAGGAGGAGGATCTAGCTGTTAGCCAGCCAGCATCCAGGAAGTCAGAGGGAGGGAAGCAGAGTCCAGCTGCAAAACTTGTCTCTTCAATTGTACGATCATATCTGGATATGTTGAAATCTTGATTGGAGGCCATATTAACAAGTTCATGAGGTCACAGTACCAGAACTACCTGGGCCATGCTGGGGCTCTCATCATCACGGTTACATCCCATCTGATCTTCCTGAGCGCTCTCAGTATAAGGGGAAGAGAGGGTAGGCATACATGATCCTCAGTCATCGCAGAATGAGAAGGGATCTGACAGAAAGCCATGACAAAGTTCCCCTATGGAACAGAATCTGTGGTGTTTCTTGTTTAGGTCTATTGTCCAATACCCCCCTTTGCACAAAATGTCTTGAAGGATGGAATCCTAGAAAGACCATTTACGGTTGCCTTAATATTGTCAGTAAGAAGTTGTAGGTAGTCCACCATAGTGGTCTGTAGACCAGGTATGTAAAGAGTTGGTTACCTGTGTGACTTGGTGATTGAAGCATTGGTCCCAAAGATTAGATGTTTCCTGACGCAGTGGCAATAAGCGTGCCTCTCCTTGCTTGTTGACACAGTATTTGTTGTAGTATTGTCACTGAGCACTTATACCGTGTCACCCTGAAGTAACAGGAAGAAAGTCATGCACACCAGTGGAATAGCACTCAATTCTAGATCATTTACACTGTATGTGGACATTTGACTCCTGGGGAGACGAGAAGTTCTGACTCTGAAGGTGGGCCAGATGAGCTCCCCATCCTACTCTTGATGCATCTGTCATGAGTATCATGCTTGAATTGAATTATTCAGGAGTAGGGTGAGCAGACAGCAAGTGTGAAAAACGGAGGGGAGTAATAGGAGCCGATATAAGAAAAAGACCCAAAAATCAGGACATCTGGTCACCCTATTCAGGAGGGATGGAGAAAAGGCAGATAAGATGTTCTTCAGCTACCCGGCCTTCTCCCCAAAACATGCTTCTGTATAGGGAGTTATTAGCTTTGCTCAAATTTCACTTCTCAGAGATACAAAAACAAGGGCAATCATGAGTACAACTTGATATTTCACTGAAAGAGTAATAGCCTGTGAAATCAGCCCATCAAAGAAATGGTAAAATCTATGTGAGCTTAACCTTAGAACTGAAAAACCAAAGAGATGTTTATCAATTACAGCCTCAATTATACCTAAGTTCATTTAGCATTAACATAAAATGATGTGATATGTCCTCTCACTTCTAAATACCATTTTTATTTACTTTAACTAAATATGCCACTATTTTGGTATGACACACAAAATGTGTGGACTCCTCTTGCAACTCTGAGTTTTCTACTGAAGATTATTCCCCAAGCAAAGCCATTCCCAACGATCTAATCATGATATTACTAGTTCTGTTGCAGCAGAAACGCTCAAAAAGCAACCAAATGTGCTTTTATTATTTAGTTTCACATTTAAAACTGTTTTATTTCCAACTATGCTTAAGCCCATGTATTAAAGGAAAACTTCATTTTTCAGTTTTCTTTCACATTTCTTTTCACATAAATGTCTAAGAATTAAAGGGAAAAAGTCTCAAAATATAAAACACGTTAAAAAAATTGAATGCTACATTGTTTCCCATAGATACTTTTCTCATAAGTCCAACTATCTCATATTATTTCTTAATATAATTGGAATTTATATTTTCCTTCACACTGGGTTTTTGGTTGGGTTGTTGTTGTTTTTTTTGCCTCCTTTCTAAAGGAAATAAAGTTCCTTTCAACCTCACATACTAGATTTTTAATATGATGCAGTATCTGGCACATCCGTATCAATGAGATGATAGAGAACGCTGAAAACACAGTTGAAATGAAGATTCTTCAAGCGTTCACTGGAACTCTTGACTTTAAAAACAGCACAGTAGCTTCAGTAATTTACACACACCCCATACTCTCTCACACAACTAAAGTGTTTTTTAAAAACTTTATTCATTATAATTAGATTATTAAAATGGAATTAGTTTAATAGACAGAAGTCTTCCATGGGCTTAATCCTATAAACCACCATTTATAGAACTGAACAACATTTCTTTGTGCAGGGAGACTACAGGATTGGCCCCTATGTTCACAGTACTTTTCATGAGCGTATTGAGAATAATTTACCATAAAAGAGCAAAAACTGAGTTTAGGCAAATGGGTATTGAATTTCCATTTAAACTCAAGCTATAGAAACAATAAGCACCAAGCAAGGCCTTTTCTGTTCATTTTGTCATGTTAGTATTAACAAATGCACTGGACTAAGAGTCTAATATGAATCACGAAAGATTAGTTTGCAAGCTTCACAACTAAGGGGGAAAACGTAACTCCCTCATGTGATATTTTTATTATTTCTACAGTGATCTCTTCTCTGCAGTAATGACTGTCTGCAAGTCAATTTTATAAAAAAGGAAAGCAGCTTCAGAAAACTAATTATGTTACAGGGCTGCTTACGGTTTTGAAATTCAGATATATTATGTAATCATATCTTCTGTACTGACTTGTAAAATCAGTTTGGAATTAAAAAAAGGTAGATGCAAAACAGAAGAAAGGCCACATACTAAGTATAAATTAATTGTGTTTGAAATTCACGTCTATGCTGATCCTCTGCAGAATGTGGGTTCGCCCCTACTGAACTAAGGCATCTGAACTAAAAATAAAATGTTCTGATACTGTGCATTTGAAATTAGAGTCAGATTTCAAGTTTTTTTAAAAAAAGCAGTTTTCTAGGCAAATAATAGTTTATTTAATAGCTACAGAGAAGATCTTGGTCTACAGAGAAAAACACCAGAATAATAAAAAGATATTATGTAACATGTGAACAGGTGCATGCAGTGCACATTGTTGCATATGTCTTAAATTTGAATTTTGGATATACTGCCTTAGGAAAAAGGAACCAACCATATGCCAGGATAAATGTGACAACAAATTCAACATATTGCAATGTACAGCAATTTGAACACTACAAATTAAATTCCAAATCAGATTTAATAAAATAAGTTAAAATATTCTAATAAAATGGTTTTGCCATTACAAAAAAAAAAAAAAGATAACGGCCCCTATCGTTCCATCAGCTTTCAGACAACATGCAGCTTGGACAGAGAAGGATAGGAAGGTTTGGACTCTATCATTAAGACCATGTCCCACTTTCTTCCTGCAATCCCATGGGAGAACTTGCATGGGAATAAGGTTCTGTGGGAAACCTGCTATCTGAAAGTGAGATGGGGGGCTTGTTTCCTAAGTGGCTGACACCCACATCTAAATTAAATGAATCTTCAAAAAACACACTTTTCCAATCCCTTGCTTGCCACTCCTTCAGAAAAACCCTTGCTCACTTTTAAGGCAGCTGTCCTCCAAGATCACTTCCCACATTGTGGGAACTTAAAAGCGGGAAATAATGTTGGCCAGAGTAGCAACAGAGACAACTGCTAGGGAATAAGAAATTTTACTCCCTTGCATTTCCTCAATCATGCAATCACTGTGGTAATTAACATGTAGTATAAAGCAGTCCCTTCTACATATACATTTTGAGATACAGGGTATATTCCTGATTCCACTGCCGACATTAAGACATTATGCTACTGAATTCAATGGGGCCGGGATCAGGACAATTGGGATTATCACTTAATCATTACTTCTCATGAGTTCATTTGACATAGCAAAAATGCTCCATCCTTCATTATATTTAAAATGAAACATTAAACTACTAATCTTCACCTCATATTTATTATCACTGAAGAATAGTAATGGAATTCACAGACATCATATATATGAAACACGAACATAAAAAATAAAGGTCTTGAACTTACACTAAATGTAGACCTGGAATAAAACAGCGTGCACAGAAAAGAAAAAAGGGGTCTCGAACTTAAAAAAAGTTTGAGAACCCCGATGTACTCTCAAGAGAGCAGAGAAATCCAAATGAAAGTGTGAGGCAGACCAGAGAGTGAAGAAATTATGTAAAAGCTAATTTTTTCCCCTCCACATAAAAGGATGTTTGTTAACAAATGGATTTTTTTCTAACATTACAAATCCTTCTGCAATGACAAGAATATTTCTGATTATGATTCAGCAAATGTGGATGTAACAGCATAAGATGTAGTCTTCTTTTCTATCAGAGATACTAGTATCACTTTATGGATACCTACAATTTATAGCTCTCATTCTAAAAGATGTGCATCATTAGGTTACGAGGACAACCCACCAAGACACCAATCAAGAAATCTAGTGGGCTTTAAATTGAGAGAAGGTCCTGAAAGTTTGAGAGGGGTTCCAGTGGAATTACGTTTTGGGAACCTGCATGGCACTGAGAGATAATTTCATGGAAGGGGGAGTGAAGTCCATGCCTGTCGATCCTACAGAAGGCACCAAGAACAGCAATGTTTAAACAGGGACCATAAAGGGAATTGTCTGAGACATTCCAATATATCCCCTTACACTAGCACTATGTCTTCCTACATTCCCTTAGGACCATCATTGTTCAGCAAGGCACAAAACGTCAGTTTGTTGTTGGTGAGGATATTAGACTGAGGCTTAGGGACCAGTTCACCCAGGAGTGTTGTTTGCCAAAAGGCCACTTTACATGAGGGAAGCAGTAATCAGAATAAACCCCCAGAAGATAGACAGGCAAGGAAAGCTGCCCAAAACCCACAGATGAAAAAGCTCTAGCCAGCCTGAGTCCTGTGAAGGAAAAGTGGCAGGCTGTTTCTTCACAGCCCCCATCCACCTGCAGGTATGTCCTCCTGCATTACTAGCAGTATTCTATCCACTAATGTAGCTGGCAATGCAGTCACTGCCTTTCACCTATCTCCTTTCTGCTGTTACATTACATTCAGCAAATTTAGCAGGCGTATGTGTTAATCTAAATAGTCTAAATAATAAGATGGGTGAACTAGAGTTCCTCATATTAAAGGAGGATATTGACATAATACGCATCACAGAAACCTGGTAGAGTGAGGACAGGTCAATGGTACAAAATATATCAGGAGGACAGAACAGGTCATGCAGGAGGTGAGGGGTGTGGCATTATGTGAGAAAGAAAATGTAGAAATAAATGAAGTAAAAATCTTAAATGAATTCACATGTTCCGCACAATCTTTATAGATAGTAATTCCATGCTCTAATAAGAATATAACAATAGGGACCCATTATCAACCACCTGACCAGGACATTGATAGTGACAAGGAAATGCTAAGAGAAATTTGAGAGACTATCAAAATTAAAAAAAATCAATAACAGTGGGGGATTTCAATTATCCCCATATTGACTGGGTGACTGTCACCTCAGGGTGAAATGCAGAAACAAAATTACTCAATATTTTAAATGACTGCTTCTTGGAGCAGCTGGTACAGGAACTCTCAAGGGGAGAGGCAACACTCAATGTAGTCCTGAGTGGAGCACAGGATCTGGTCTAAGAGGTAACTATAACAGGACCGCTTGGAAATAGTGACCATAATATAACAACATTTAACATTCCTGTGGTGGGAAGAACACATCAACAGCCAACACTGGCATTTAATCTCAGAAGGGAACTATGCAAAAATGAGGGGGCTAGTTAAACAGAAATTAAAAGGTACAGTACTACAGTGAACACCCTGCAAACTGCATTGACACTTTTCAAAGACACCATTATAGAGGACCGACTTAAATGTATACCCCCAAATTAAAAAAAACTAAAAAAAGAGCCCCAGGTAAAAGAAGCAGTGAGATATAAAAAGACAGCTTTTAAAAAGCGGAAGTCAGACCCCAGTGAGGTATACAGAAAGGAGCACACATTCACTGCTACAAGGGTCAACGCCAACCTATATGGAAGTACATGAAACAAAACCTTCCTACCATGAAACCATTACTAACAAAGCAGGCAGTGACAAAGTGAACTGCTATTTTCCTATGGTGTCCTTCTTCCACTTTGGGGCTCTATGTGATACAGGCACACCTAAAAGATGGATAAGTAACGTGAATGTTGACTTTAGATGTGGCCTCCGTGGATAAGTACGTTAGTAACCGGGTAGCACTTTGTTGCAATTGTTATTCAGAACATAAGGATATATCCCAGATTATAACTTTACTGTAGGAATGTTGTAATACACAGTGATGATGTTTGTGGTTTTCAGTTTTCCTAGCTCCAGGGGTTGTTTGGCAGGAAAATTTTAAACCTTCTAGATGAGAATTATTGTTCGTTTCTTCTGTATGGAATGAACCTGGTAGATGCTATACAGCTGCAATCCCCTTTGCTCAGCAACTCTCAAGATCAGAATCATCAAGAGAGTTGAGTTGAACAGCTAAGGGAAGTGCTTAACCAACTGCTAAAAATAACAAAGGAGCCAAGCAGAAACCTAGCTGTAGCAGTAGGTTGTGCCTCAGCTAAAATTCTGCCCTGTTGAAGTAAATGGAAATTTTGTCACTGATTTCAGGGAGGCCAGGAGTCTATTATTTGTTTGAGCTGTAGATTAGCAAATCACTTTTAAAGTAGACAAAAGGAGTATTTTCTAGCGTTGAAACCGGGGGACGGGGAGGATTGGATTGGTTTTGGCCACTTGTTTCTCTACCGAACTTTAAAATTAAAGAGTAGTTTTTATATAACCCTTACCAGGTTCTTCAAGGAGCTCTCTCAACCTCTCACCATAATGGAAGGTGGGCAGGAGGGCACTTAGGAACCACAGTCAGCATCATTTACATCATATCAATTAGGAATACCACTGGAATAATGGAGATACTCTTCAGTTTAAGATACACTTATTATAATAAACATACATCAAGCTGCACGTGCTGTCCAAATATGGAAGAAAAATTTCTGCTTCAGACCATATCTGCTGGGAAGCCTCAAGAAAGCACATATTGTTAGTGCAGCCAGAGAAATCTGTCCACTTTTGTCCTAAAACCCATTTTGTTTCCTTAGAACTGTTTTTGTACATTTTTCTGTTGAGGAAATATAGTCACTCTTCCAAAGGAGTTTAGATACTACAGTTTCCTGCATCTTTATTATGATTCAGCTGTGACCATTAGATAACATTGCAGAAGTGACATCTATATGAATAGAAGTCATAGCATAACATAATTATTATATTTTCAAAAGAGGATCCTCTCCCTTAAAGCTATGCTCTTAAAGCCAAATGCGTGGGCTGATGCGTTCTCCAAATCAAAGCCGAAAGGGAGTTCCTCATTAGCCTCAATTTACCATGTGAAGGCGGTAGGATGTGTTGCCAAGTCTACTCCCCTTATTGAAAATACTACCTCAGTAACTTCTGTGCAGCGAGGAAGAGCTCACACTGGTGAAAAGTTAAGCTTCTAATGAACACACTATTAAAAGGGCCCAGTAAATGGATCCAATATGTAAAAAAAGTCAACATGCAGTATTTAAGGCTGTGTGTTGTGGGGGGAACCCAAATAGTGTGGAGAAGTCCTCCAAAATGTGAAAGAGACTGAGTGGTGTTTCCTGGTCTCAGAGATCACAGAAGCCTCTCTATGTGAAAACCATGCGGTCAGAGAGTGACAACCTCTCCACAGCATCATCAGCCCAGAAACCCAGGCAAAATAACATTGGACCAGTTAGTGTTATCTTATACATGTAGCATCTTCCACTCTAAGAACTGACCTTCTTCCCAAGGAAAGATTCAGGAGCAAGCTGAAGACAAGTGAGCCTAGAAACTAGTGCATACGAAAGGATGTCCATGTGCATGCTTCTGCCAGGTATCCTGAGATCCATGGGGTTCCCAGAGATTTATGGGGGTAAGCCTTTTTCAAAGTCCGTGTGGGCAAATCCTGCCTCCCATCCCAAAAGACTCAGAAGACAGTCTGAGTGAGAACTCTCATTTTTCCCCAGGTAGGTGACATTCTGGTCCTTAGAGAAGATCACAACTGGTATGTTTAAAAAGAAGGTGACAGGGCAGTTGATAAAAATTAAGCAAGTTTATTTTGGGAAGGGATAGTAGGAAAAAAAAATTGGAGAAGGATTTTTTTAAAAATGTAAAAGGTAATAGAGAAACTTTCTAATTTTCACTTAAATTTGGCAGAAATACAGTTTATAGTTTAATCCAGGAATATGTGGTACAGCCTATAAGTAATACATTTGGCATCAGAAACTAGACTGGACTCCCTTTTTCTTTCAGTTCTCTATTTGTTCCATTTGTATTTTTCTTCTCTCTAGAAGAGATTCACAGTAAAAACTGTTTGTTTGTTTTTTACAGTGCAGATGCCAGATATATTTTGTATGAAATCAGCCCCCCCCCTTACCCACAACACTCCTTTCTGCTTTCTTAGTCCTCTTACAGTACCATCCTTCTCCCATTTGATTTCTCACAGCCTGCTTTCCCTGCACTCCACTGTTTATTCTCCATTCTCAAACTCTAACAGTCTAATTCTACTTTATCTCTCACCAGTTAATTCAAGAATTCGGTTGCTTTTTCTCAGAGCTTCTCTTCTAACATCTGTTCACATTCTCTTTATTGTACTCTTAGCTCATTCTTTTTTTCATGCTTTATCTATATGTATTATTTTTCACTTCATTTATCCCACTGTTGTCTACTTCTATACATCTAGCTCATGATCCTGAAAATTCATGAGAGTTAGGGTTCGCAGAATAAGATCCTACTCCCAGCAGCTTATTTTTGATAACACAAAGACCATCTTAAGACTAGAATATTTACAAAAAACTGAATTAAAATGGGGGTGAAAACACAGTCAAAGCAAGTTTAAAAATTGCAATGATTATTTGCAGAATTCTTTTTTCAATATCACCAATCTCTAATAAATAGAATATTCATAGTAGTTCTATTTATATAAACATTCCAAGTCTCAGTTCTTAAGATTTTACACAAGCAAAACACTCACTAATGTTAGCAAGAGTTTTAGTTGAATAAGGACAGAGGGCCTAATTCTGCTCTCACTGACTTCAGTGGAAGCTGACTGAACTGAATTTATTCAAGGACTGCAAGTTTAGGCCCTCTGGCTTCTATCCTGCCACAACCTCTGCGCACATTGACACTTGTCCACATGTTCATGGTCCTATATTAATAAATATTCCACCCTCAAAAAACTGGTATTTTTTGGAACCAAAGAAGGCATATTCGAATTACACTCATGCTGACAATGTGCAGAATTAAAACAGTATGTTTGGATTAAAAATACCTTTAGTGGCATAAATTCTTCATAAAATATACTCTCTTGTTTATGCAGACAGTGTACTTTTCTCCGTTAGAAGGAATCAAATACCAAAAGTTTCTCTTTATTTTAAAGATTTTCCCCTATTACATTTGGGTAATACAAAAATATTTAAAAACAAAAATATGAACTAAAAACACCAGTAAATAGACTATTTTCCTAAATGTATTATCTCCAAATATTCTCCCATTTAAGTCATTCTTATTAACACGCACACAAGTCTATTGGTGAGTCTGTCCAGTAGTAACTCCAACACAATTATGCATGTACCTTGCAGCAAACATAAAATATATTATTCTACAGTAAAGACTACAATGAGAACAGACCCGCATGCATCTATCATTTATTTTCTACATTCCAAAAGGCCCAATACAGGCACAACTGAGCAGCTGAATCAATTTCTACAGATATTTACTGTTATTTTTTTAGCTTACTGACCCTCTTGGGCATGCAGATGTATATGTTTTAGTTTTCAAAACAATCACGCAAATATTTTGTAGTTCATATGTAAACAGGTGTACAGTAACCTTGTACTCATTAATGACATTCTACTAAAACGGAGTAAAAGCCATTGTAAAAATCTATTTCACTTTTGGAAATAGCAACACAATTATAAACCATATACAAACATGTTTTGCTGAGTTTGTTTTTGTTTTTTTACTCACCAGTTGTTTCCACAATGCCTTCTAGGATGACGACAATCTCAAACTGTTCAGTTTGCATACTTCGCTGGGAGAGGTCATAGAAGGGGCTTTTGGCATCAATCACGTGGCAGATTGTAAGTGGGGAAACAAGAAAAAGTTGATCTGCCCCTGTGCTAAAACCTACATCCAGTTCAAGTTGATCGAGAGGGAGGAACTCGCCCTCAGGTGTCTGCCGAGACTAGACAAGCATGCAGAAGAAAAAAAAAAAAAAAAGAGAAGAAATCACCGCTAGTACAGCAATTTTCGAGACAGCCTGATAGCAATTCACATCATTGCCAACACTTTGCACTATCAATCATCTGAGACCAAATCCAAACAAATCATTATGCAGCTATGTTATAGAAAACCAGGCAGAAACCCAATGTTGTTCATACAGAACATGCATGAATTATTTACCATATACAGCTATCATTACAGCTCACTAACTCATGAGCTTTGGAAAAATGCCTGGCCCCAAAACGTCTGTTAACACAAATTACTGAAGTGGGAGCACATCAGTGGTGGTTCTGCCACCAGGACACCCAGGGCACTGTCACACTGAAAAGTTAGGAAATGAAATCAGAGTAAAATAAATGTGCCTTTAATCCAATTCTGCAGCTCATTCACAGCCTTCATTTTAAAGAACAGCTCAAGCAAATGAAGTATTCAAGCAGGGGCAGCTCCTCCCATAGCTCAGACTACAGAGTTCGACTGGGGGCCAAGAGAAAGGCAGCAAGAGTTCATTGAAAAGCCACAAAAACAGCTGAAAGGAAATTTTTAAAAGTGCCCTTCATTAGAGCCCTGCTACTGTCAGGCAAGTGGTTGCAATCAAATTCATGGGACTATTCACATGTAAGGGACTACTCCCTGAGAGTCAGGGTGGCAGATTCAGGCCATTAATAAGTATCTCTGCAGCCAGAGAGTGTTACATTGCCCCTCCTACAAGTTTAACGTATTACCACTGGTGTATAAATAATAAAATGTAATATAAAACCACTGCATGCTACAGAATGCTCAAGACCAAAGAGTCACAGGGCCACATATAGGCCTTTTATTACAATAAACTTATTACATAAATCTACTGCATTTAAATGTATTAATGGTCTGCTCAATGAAATGCAGGTGTATGGAAGCTGAACAACGATTAATGGCAGTGCAAAAGTGAGGAGAAAATGTATTTTAAAGTATTCCCTTAAAGGTTTTTACTCTATAATAATGACATACTCAGTGTGCATAACTGCATAATCACAGAGTAGAGACTGGCATTTGTTGTTGTGGTTAATGGTTGCCAACTTCTTTCCTAGACGCTGTATTTGAAGAACCTCATAAAAAAAAATCTGCAAAAATATTCTGAGCTAAATGCTGAAGTTCAAGGTCTCAGCTCCAATAAACCTTGCTTAAAAAAAATCTGCATATTTAAGTTAAACTTTGAAGGTCATCATTTCAGCACCTGAACTATCTCAAATGCACGAGCTATGCCTGCCACCAAAATACCACACCCACACTGCCCTTTGCAATGCAGTTGCGGAGCCCAATTCTATCGCATGCAAGGAACATGGAGTCCTCTTTGCTTGGCTCATGCAGCATAACCATGGCAGTTCTGCAGCATTAGGAACTTCTGTGTCCCTTAAGAAGCTGGGTAAATTTCACCATATCTAAATGTACACTGGTAATTATAAAGCCTGCAAGGTTTATTATTAAATGATGTATAGATTCTCAGGGCACTTCTACACTGCCCTGCAGTTCAGGCTACAATGGCCTGAATAGCAGTGTACACCAAAGTGCTACACAAACTCCCTCATGTGGATGTCACAGATGTGAATGAAAAGGTTCCTAGTTCACATTAATGTAATACTGTTTGAAGAGGATTACATGAATATTAACTAGGAACCTTTTAGTTTGCACCAGCAGCATCCATGCATGGGAGTTGCAGTGCAGTACTTTGGTGCGCATTGCTGTTTATAGCCCCATAGTTCAAACTGCATGGCAATGGTGACAAGCCCTTCAGCTTTTTTCTATGCTTTGTTTTATATTTAAAATGTATCACAAGACTAACACAAACAGCTAAAACTGCCTTTTATCGAAAACAGGTCATATGTCCTTGTTATTCTTTTGCATGATTCTGTTTGTTAGTAAACAAGGGATACAGGATGCAAGCTTTCTAGGTTTAACGTCAAGTCATTATGAAAGCTATTTGGTAGGTAGCAGAACTGGAATATCAAAGGCAAGTCTGCAAAACTAGATTCAAATGGAATCTATTTTAAAGCAGTTTGGAAAAATTCAGATTTCAAAATTTTCATGACAACTGCCATTTTTATTTTGCATTTTTGATCACCCTAATCTACCTGTATAAGGCAGCAACATTGGTTAAAAAACTTAAACCTTCTGAGTTTTACAATTTAAAAAAAAAAAGGTAATATTTTATGGCTGTAACAATAAAGATGAGAAATCATTACAATGCTGTGAAAGATACTTTTTAATCTGATTGAAACGTTTGCTTTATAGACTACATTTTGTGTCTATTATTCAAATGTACATATCTCAAACTTTAGGGGAGATTAGTTTTCTTTCAGTTATGTTAAGCTTAGGTATTGTAGTAATCATTGGTTAAAATGCTGCAGACTGTAATATGATTTTCCACTTTATTTACTCTGTCCATTTGAGAGCATTTTGTTTAGTCAGTTTTACTCTTTCACGTGCGTGATCAGGCCCTAGTCCTACAACGGGCACTGCATGGACACAGCACTCCTCTTGTGCAAAGGCAGGTTTGGAGCCTTTCCTTGCCAGTTTTCTTTGTGTTTGTGAAAATTATTCATTCTGCAACAGAGGAGGGGAGGGAAAAATTTAAAAAAAAAAATAAATAGGGAAATGTGAAAAACCACAAAAATTGGCAGAGGGATTCAAGGGCAGGCACAGAATCAAAGACCACTTTTAAACACATTTATTAAAATTTAACTAGATTTCAAGTTTATGGTACTCATTTAAGGTTTGTTCTGGAAAACCTTTTTCCCAGGTGATGAGTCCTTAGTCACACCAGTAGTCCCTTGGCCTTACTTTCGTGAGTAAGAACTCATGTGGCTACTCACATGTATAATAACTTAAATTTAAGACAGACCGGAACATTTTCAAATTAGAAATACAGTGCACAATTTTTAAGGAAAGGATAATTAACCATTGGAACAACTTATCAAGGGCTGTGTTAGATTTTTTGTCACTGGACATTTGACAATCAAGATGTTTTTTCTACAAGATATGCTCTAGTTCAAACTGGAATAATTCAGGGAAGTCCTAACACCAGTGTCATACAAGAGGTCAGACTAGATGATCACAATGGTCCCTTCTGGCCTTATAATATATGAAGGAATCTTCTATTTTATTTCCAGTTAGATTTAACCTCATAAATTACCAGGTTATAGAGAGAAAATTATCCTAACTTCAAGAACTAAATAGAACAACTTTATGTACTTTATGTATTAAATCTTCATATAATTTTGGATTATTAATTTACATTTGATGTATACTAACAAAGGACACTTTGCAATTCTGTTACCATGTATTACTCTCCTTCTTCTCTTCCTATTGACTCAATACATCTCCTTTCCTGCTGCTTTGCCATATTTTTCCCTTCTTCTCTCCCACCTCCTGCTGTTGCTCCGATTCTTTATTTCCCTTTCTGAGTGCTCTATGCTGGCTAGCACAGATCACTGTAGCCTTTATTTGTAACCATGGTTTGTTGTTGACTTAACCTTATAAAACAGAGAAATTAGCTCACTTTAACTTAGAGACAATAAGTCAAAAACTGGCACATCTGCCAATACCAAGTGTTGATAGAAGTGACCAAAATGAAGTTTCTGGTTTAAAGTAATATTTTAATACTTTTTTAAAACTATTCAGTACTGATGCAGGCCAGAGCTTGCATGCAATTTTACTAACACGGATAGTCTTTAAATCAAGGGGATTACACACACTGATAAAGTCACATTCTTAAATATTGGCAGGATCCAGCTTGTATTATTTCTTCTAATTATGTCTTTTGTTGTTATCATTCAGAAAGCATCAGTAATTAATTATACTGGGACTGTAAACATTTACAAACAAAACTACCTGTATATCTGCATACATTTAAAATATTGTATATTTATTTATATATATGTGTACACATGCCCTTGGATTGTAGCGCTGAATGTATTATAGTCAGCATAGCAGTGAATTACAAAATCTGATCAATTATGGCAAGAGAGGAGGTCATACTGGTTGCCTCGAGAGAAAGATCTAGCTTTTAAGCAACAGAGGAATCTTCTCTGGCAGCTGTATATTAAAAGCATCTGAAACCAAAACACCCTTTCAGATAGGCAGTGGAACAGAAGGTCAGAAAGGGGAAACTGGGAGAGAGACAAATGAGGACTTTTCTGTGAAATTTCAGGGTTAACCAAAATAGGAAGAGTGGAAGAGCAAGAGCCATGAGAGCCACAGGTCCATCACTCTGAAGCATCCGGTTTAATTTTTAAAGGATAGTGCTATAATTCCATTGAGATTGGATACTCATGTTTTAACATAATGGTTTATATCATCAGAACCCCACAGTAAAATGTTTGTTCTCTGATGTAATTGCCTGTTTATTTATGGTGGTCCTCTCTCAGGATTTGGTCCTACGCATTTTAAAATGCTACCAAAATCCCAAAGCCCGTCTAAGAAAATCATATTTCAGATTCATATATAATCACAGCTTATAGTTCTGAAGTTTTAGATGTGAAATATGGGGGGGAGATGAGAAAAGTCCAAGAGATTTTATTAAAACAGGATTCCAATACAATGATGAATTCAAATCCATCATAGATAGGAGTCATTGAGTTGCCTCTGCTATCACATCCTACCACAGAACAATGAGCTTTATGTAAATATATCAAATGAAATTAAGCATCTAAAACATCTGTTTAAATATCCTTGTCTGTGCTTCTCAGAGGAACAGTATTTCTGCCAAAAACATATAGGTGGGCCACCAGACATTTTTGGAAGGGAATTGTTTTTGTTAGCAGTCTTGTAAAATCACAATGCAACTGAATATGGGTCTTGTACTTAACTTGGTGACGTGGTCATGACACGATGGCATCTAAATCAATATCTGCCAAAACTGGTGCTATTCTATTGTGTTTCGTATGCACTTTGAATAACTGAAAATACTTTGCATACAACCACAAATTTCAGGTTATAGGCAACACAACCTGACTAAAGCGCTGACAGAGGTGGGGCATGGAGTTACACAAAACTCAAAAGCTGTGGATGGGTGGGGGGGGATAGAGGGGGTGCATGCTGTAGAAAGTCTGTGGGATGCTAAGGTAGCTAAGATGGGTGCTGAAGGCTGTAGGGGAGAGCTGGTTGCTGCGTAGAGCTGTCTGAGGCTTTTCCCCTCACCTTCTGCCACTGCCTAAATCCCGGCAGCAGCATCCCTCCTTGGATCCAGTAGTGAAAGCCCAGAAGAGAGTAGGTATGGAGGCCTCCTGGCTGCCTGCTCTGCAGGTTACACAGCAGCCCTTTGTGGCCAACAACAGCAACTCCTATAACCTTTATAGACACAGGAGATCTCAGCTCAGCTACATCACGCAGGGCAGCTGAATGAGAGTGCAATATGGCCACCTCTCTCCATTTTATCATGACTAATGATTTGAGGGTGTTCATTTATCTCTCATGAAAAAATAATGAAAGTGACATTGACAACTTATTATTTTTCATAAATATTCAAAATGGCTACCATCACCTATTACTGCTACTGATGCCATTATTATGGGGCTGAAGCCAGCAAGATGGCCACCATTTTCCTACAGTCCAGATGCATGTGAAAGTGACTCAATAAACGCTATGGGTGGTGGGGAGGGGGAGAGGTGGCAAATTTAAGAGGAGGGAGGTTAAAGGCGCTGCAGAGAACAGTGATGGGGTGGGAGATGGAGGTATCGGATGGCAGCTCTTCCAGCCTGGAGGTAGCAGTGGGAGTCCTCCCAAAGAAGCCAGGGAAATGCGGTGTTGGTTCGGGTGCAGACAGAGAAACGCTGGGGGGCAGCAAGGCAAGGGAGGCGGAGAGCTGAAGAAGTGATACTCCTGGCTTTAGGGAAGAAGAGAAGCTCCAGGGTCAGCAAGACAGGAGGGACTCAAGACATTAAAAGGAAATGTATGGAAGTTGCCACAGGGGTCAGGAGATGGTAAGTAGAATCTCCATCTGAGCAGCCAGGAAGAGGCGTTTTTGTGTGCATTAAAAACCATTAAAAGATTGACTTTTCAACCTGAAATTATCTCACACATACCTAGAAGAGTAGAGGGGAATTAAAAAGTCAAAACAGACTAAAAAACATGGATTTGAGGATGCTTCTAAAAAAAAAAATCTCATGATTTGTGGGTCAAATCTCATGCAGTTTTGAGCTCTGCTACAAGATTTTTGATCTTAGAGGATTCAGCACCAGATTTTTGATTTCTTGAGATTGAGAATACTGAGAATATCATGGAAGATGCATGATAGTTAGTAGGCTTGCAAACCTCTTGATGCTTTACTGCATTATATGTACATCCCAAATAAGGAGAAGTATGTAATAGCATCAACCCATGAATAGAGTCAGGAGCATCCCAGTTATACTGGAAGTCGGGAGCAATTTGCTGCACCCTTTCACCACATAGCATTCTCCCTCTTCCCAAGTAGTCTACCAACTCAGTAACCTGAAGGAGCAAGAGCCATGGCTCCACCCACTCCGTCCCACCTCAGCCACTTGTCCTAATGGATCAGCAGCTGGTCAGTGTAGATAAAATCATAATTTAAAAAAAAATTTATGATTCTATTTAAATCCAATTTTTTTATTTCCATATTTCTAGATCTTAACTTTCTAATCACTTTAAACTGCTAATGTAGATGTTTTGTGGTTGTTTCTTTAGTTTCCAAATCATGTGTAGAGTAGAATTTTGTTAGTTGTGGTTGCAAATATTAGTATAAAAAAATCTTCATGCAAATCTGAAATTCTACTAATAAGTTTCACACTTAAAATCCTCATCTGTGCTGAAAAGGCAAAGTCTACTTTTGATGCTGCTCTTATTATAAGCAAAACAAATTTAGACATAAAACCAATAAACAAAAAGTCTGTTATATCTGCCACTTTTGATATATTAAACTTCCTCAAGTCAAGAAGGCTGAAATACTTAGACCAGGCTATATTTCTCTATCAAGATTTGCAATTTGAAATCAATGGGACTTGTGCTCCTAAGTCACTTAGGTGCTTTGGAAAAAATCTCACCCTCAGCTCCCTAAATATAGGTTTAGGATCCTAATTTTAGGCTCCTATTTTTGAAAATTTTGGCCTCTGTGCATAAAAAAGTTCACTAATTAGCAAAGTTATGTATTGGAAGTCTAAATAATTTCATTGTTAATGCTGAAGCTCTTTTATTCTGACATGACAATATTTTATGCTGCAAAGACTGGTGTTAATAAAAATACAATTTTAATGGCTGCTGCTCTAAACATTTTTGCACATGTTTAAACTTTAAGCACACTGGTAGTTCCACTGAAGTCAATTGGAGTATTCATAGTAATAAAGATACTTATCTACTTACATGTTTTCAGGATAAGAGCTTTAATTTGCATTTTAAAAAAACCATTTATAATGTAGTTCATTTTAATATGATGTTACAATGACATTTTCAAATTTGCTTGACAAAGCCTGAGGGCAATTTTTATGAATAAAGTCTTCTATAGTAGTGCTTAAGAACGAACTAAGGATGGAACCTATTGGGCTAAGCACTCTGCAGAGTAGCAGACGGTCCCCTTTCCAAAGAGCATACAGCGTAAACAGACAAGACAGAGAGAGTGAGGGAAGGGGTCTCTCTCTCTCTCACACACACACACACACACACACAATGTGACAGCGGCAAGCATGTTAGCTCCATAATTGTTTTTCAAGTGGGAAGGCTGGGGGGGAAGGGAGAAAGGGGTTTGGTTAGTTAAAAGGAATAAGCTAAAACGGAAAGAAAAGTGAAAGGGGAAGGAATAGTCAAAGAAAGGAGCGAGACAGGGCAGGGGAGAAGATAAGAAGGGCAATTGTGGATTGAAGCTGAGGCAAAGCAATTGTGAGGGAGGGGAAATGAGACCGTTGGAGTAAACAGCCACTCTGCACATGGCAGAGAACATCTAGTGAAAGCTGTAGAATGTTCTGTGGGTGTCCAAATCATGATATGAAATCACACTACCCTACATATGATGTTCATCACTCTACTCCCCATTTCTGTGAATTAGGGTCAGGATACCCCTAATGTCAAGATTCTATAATGTAACATTTCACAGCTGTGATATAATCCATTATTGCACAAGAGGTCCTACCGAAATCAAGGTGCTACTCAAGCTGAACAAGAATATGAGTCTGGCTCCTTGTAACGGGGTTCCTGCCGGGCCCTCCTAGCTCCTGCCCCCACTCGTCTCAGAAAGTCACTCAGAGACCCTGTTTGCAGTGCTCACCTGTACTTTATTGCACAAGACATGCTCCAACCACTGTCACAGCACAATATATACAGAGTTCCTGCTTGCTTATCTCCCAGGAGAGAAGGGTTAGCTATTCCTCCCTGCCTTCCCATGGAGCAGCTTCCTCTCTTCCTAGCACCTTCTCCTTTGCAAGTACCTTTCTGTTCAGCCCTCCCCCTTGGCTTCCTTCCTCTGAGGCTTTTAACCAGCAGAGACAGCAGCAGCTGCTCCTGCTTTGCCAATCAGGGCCAAGTGGCCTCCTCAACTCCAATTTACCTCCCTTCAGTGTAGCTAGGGTGACAGAGGGTTTGCTAAGCAGTTCTTCTGCTAGCACCCTGTCACATTCCTACATTATTTTAAACAATAGGATTATAGTTTGAAAGTGGTCTCGAAAGACCAGTATGATGGGCAGAGTTAACGAGAGCAGGCTGGGAAATTATATATTTGAGGCAGAAAAAAAGGGGGGGTTGGGAGAGAAAGGAGTCAACAGAAATTAGATCGTTTTCACTTTTGTCAAAATTCTTCAAAACCTTTGATTTTGAGGTTTTTTGACAAAACCATGCACATTTTCCAGAACTTTTAGTATGAGTTTTTGGGGGGTTTTTTAGCAAAAAATCAAAAATATTTCAAACAACTTACATTTTGGTGAAAAATTCTAATTTATTGAAAAAGCCATTTGATGGAAAATGAGCATCTTAACAGAAGGTTTTTTTTAAAAAAACACAGCTGTAGTGATAACTTTGAGATTCCAATCTTATTACTTTGTCTTGGGATAAAGCAATGTTTCATTAACCTCTAAAATGAATCACCTGTGTTCCTCAAACAAAGAAAATCCAACATAGGTCACACAAATCAGAGGGAAATGTTTTCCATATTGAAATACTGGGATATTCTTCAAGTACTATACTGGAATGGAAAAACTTTTTAAAAAGGCTGTTTACACATTTCAGTACTCTTTGTTGAAGTTTTCCTTTGCCTACAAAAATCATTCTCACTCCAGATTTTTTTTTTGGTCAAATAATTCTATCTAGGAGTCAAGTTTTGTCGAGCATGCTCTGGGCTCAGCTCCCAGAACCCGTGCATGTTGGAGGATCCATGGTGAAGAGAGATTCACAAACTTTTCAGAGTATACCCTGCAGAGGTTGTTGGGTCAGTATACATAGCTTCTAGCCATTTTCTGGCCCCCTAACTTACCCTTCTCCTTTAGCTCACTCCACACACACATCCCCATCCTTGCAGAGAGCTCTCCACAACGACTCATTTCCACAAAACCACCTCATCGTTCCAGAGCCAGGGAGAAATGTGTATGGGGATAGCACCCTCTATGCATGTCAACTCAGGGACACAATCCAGTCCAAAATTACCATAATGCACAAACTCTCATACTGTTACTGTTTGTGTGGCACAGTACGTAAGAACATTCTATAATACAATTTTTAATATAGTGCCTTTAATTGTAGTTTGGTTTTATGTGATTTTATTTATACATATTACGATGCATTTGGTATTTTACTTAAATTATACTAAGACAATTTTTCTTCACAGAAATATTTATATTCAACAAATTTCCACAATAAATCTCACTCATGGATTGGCTCATTCTTCCAAACCAAGCATAAAAAGTGATTTTTACAGTCATGCACTCATCTGTAATATTTGTTAAGTTTTGTGGTGTCATGGCAAGTTCTAAAAGCACCTTCAGTTTTTATAATCCTTTGCAGGGGCGTGCCAAAATTACACAATGGGAGAGTTTTTTAATTCACAAAGCAGCATTGTTATTGAAATACACCTCAGGGCTGAATTCCTTAAAATAATTAATTTAAATATAAGGTTGGCTAAAATCAGTAGTCTGACCTCTAATTGGATAGTACAGCCTAATAATGTAAAGCAGTTCCATGGTTTATTTTGGTGGCCTCTAAAGACTTGATCAGTGATTTCCAAACTTTAATGAAAGGAGTTCACAGTTTGTTAAATTGTCAAGCCTTGTAAATGCCCTCATAATGAATATTTAAATTAGAAAAGCAGTGATCTTGGAAATATAAAATTTGTTTTCATGACATACTTACTAAACACTATTACAGTATTTTTATTACATTATGAAAATGGCAACACACTTCCAAGATCTCACTTTCGTAGCTTGTATCACTTTGAATAAGCTTGTTATAAGACAAGGCTCCTATGTTTCATCAAAGAGTATCAGATGTGAAACGGCATGAAGATATTTAAAAAGCCAAGAGTTCCTCCCGGACACGCATTCAGATCTTAAGCAGTCCAGGCAAACAACACACTTACGACAAAGCTTAAACTTCTTCTTCATAATAATTTTAAAAACCAATACTAGCTGCCTATTTAATTTTAAAAACAAAAACAAAAATCCACCTCCCTCTCCATTTCTTATAAGGAGTCTTGAAGTTTAAATCTCCTCAGTGTGATAGATAAGCAGATCAAAGCAAGCCTAGCTCTTGGAAGTCCAGAAGCTCCGGGCTGCTTGCCCCATGCTGTCCAGTGTCCCTAGGGACAGCTCTGTCCACCATTAGGGAATTGTTCCCCCCCACATACCCCTGAAGAACCACCCTGTAACATTTCACAAACCCCCAAGGGTTCACGAACCCCAGTTTGGGAACCACTGGACTAGATGAACACCAACCAGGCTATTTCACACACAATTCATTTTAGTAATTTAAACTAATAATAATAGAAAACAATCCCCTTTAACCAGATATGAAAAATATATAACTATTATTTGATTTCATTATCAAAAATATCTAAAATAGCTGCAAAGGGGGAAAGTTAGAGTACCTCCCTAAAGTATTTCAATTTTGATCTATGCAAATTATCCTGGCAAGGTAATAAAGAAGCAATTTCTATACAGGTTTCTATCATATGATTGGTATGAGAAATTCACTGATGTTGAGGACAATGTGTGAGCTAACATGATAGTTGCAAGTTAGACTTTACCATGAATTAGTACACAACTATGGACCTGGTTCTCCAAGTACTACTGAAAATAGAGAATAATCTTGTTTGGAAATGTTTGTTCAGGTCCAAATGCCACAATCCTGACACTGAATCCATGCAGTGAGACATTTGCCCATCTAGCTAGGCAGTGTGCATTGTTGATGGGTCCAGGAACAACACCCCCCCATGTGAAGGGAGGGGGAGAGATCTCAGGCAGGAACAGCTGGGGCACAGCTCCTGCACTTCCCAGGGGTTCTCCCTCACCATAGCATAGAAGTGTGGAACAGGGAGAAGGTGCTGCTGCTTTCTTATTTCCCATCCTCATTCCTTGTGCTGTGGGATGGCGAAGGGGCCTGTCCTGCACACTGCTGCCGCCATCGAACATGGAGGTGGGGATGAGCCAGCTGATTACCTCTCCCCTACGGGGCAGCAAGAAGGTGGAAACTGGGTCTGTTTGATGCTTAGGAGCAGCCATGTTGGGCTCTTTTCCGGCCCCGCCCTTCTCTAGCGAGCTAGATCTCTTATGATGCCAGGAGAAAGCTGATTGCCAAGTTTTTTTCAGGCTCTGGAAGGGATTTTTCCCCATATGACAAAACTGTCAAATTTCTGTGTGGGATTTTTCACCTTCCAGGACGTCCAAATTTAGGGTTTAAATAACATTGGTCACGACTTCAAAAGTTCCTAACGTGGATGGAGGGCTCAAAAGGGTTCAAGGTGAGATCCATGTAACCCAACAGGCTGCTTGGCCAAGGACCCCAAGCACGGCATTGCATGATAAGAGCATGTGCCCATGTCTCAATCACCGTGAGGTCCCCTCATCACTTCTACCTCCTGCATGGAAGAGGGGGAACAGATTGGGACCCTGGCTTCCAGCCAGGCTTTCTGGGCAGGCCTGAGTGGGCATCACTCTCACTTTCACCCTCATGTCCACCAAGCTGGAGCCATTGATGATCAGTTGAAACCTGCTCTAGGATCAGCTCTGCCAGGTAGTTTACAAAGTTTTCATAAAGTTGCAACCTCCACATTCAACCATACTGTGGCATATATGCCTCATTGTTTGCAAATTAATGGGACTCTGCCAACACTTTTCAAATTGCAGGACTGGGGCCTTAGTTAAAACCATGGAACTCCCATGATTTTTAAAGAGACATGGACAGGTGTAACTGAGAACAGGATTTGGCTTGGGGTGGGGGGGGGGGGAAGATCTCTTAACCTTTGTTACCAATAACCCTCAAGAATATTTTAAAAATCGTTTTAGCATTCAATATTTTAGTGTAGTGAATATCCATTTTCTAGACAATGAGTAATTACAATCAGATTCTAATCAATTTAATTTGCAGACTACTATAATCTAGGGGCTTCATGCAAAGCCCACTGATGTCAAGGGGAGTCTCTCCAATTACTTCAATGGGATTTTGATCAAGCCCTATAAAAATACTGAAATGTGTGAGTTGCAAACACTTCAGGTAGATATTTTAAAGTATCTTCTGTTTACTACAGAATTTTTCTTGTGGCACACTATAGAAATACTTAAATTGTTTTTAGGTTTTGAACCAAATTTGACTTGAATCTATGTATATTCTGTTATCATGTAAGGATGTTAATTATATTTAAAATGTCAATTAAGTGGTCAATTTTCCTTAAAAAAAAAAATCAGCTAGTCAATTTAAAAACCCACTATCTTGAGATTAGGCCTCCTGTGAAGTTAATGAACTATCTACGCAAATAAGGGCCTCCATGATTGGCCCTCAATATTATTCAAAAAAAGATACACCATAAAATTGACAAAGCAAAAACGAAAGGTAAAACAATAACCAGAGATACTGGATGGAGACTGCTTTTTTTTTTTTTTTTTTTTTTTTTTAAGAAAAAGAGACACTGTTTACTTAGCAGCTCAAAATGTAGGCTGCATAATTTTAAGGGCAGTAATCTACCTAATTCTGTCTATAAAACATATTATGGTGCTGGATAGACAGTAACCAAACTGGGAATGTGTTGACAGCAAATTATAGTGTAAAGGATGCAGAGACCAAAAGTTAAAGGACAACTGTAGAAAATACTCTTGTGCTTGTAAAACACTCCAAAGATTGACACACAAAGAAGCAAACAAAGAAAAATGTTGATTTAAAAAAACAAGCTGGATGGAGGGGAGTTTAAAAATTAAACTCTGACTTTGAAAATGAAGATGAATGAAGATAAATTCTGGAGAGAGTAGGAATGCAACTGCTCTGCAGAAAGATGAGGAAGGTCAATATCTGAGTGTTCAGAAGAAAGGTGATGGAGTTCAGAATGAAAGGAAGAGGAGAAAGAAAGGAGAAGCAGAAAAACGTAAGAGGAGGAAAGTATTGAAGTGGGAAGAGATATCATCTTGAATGCTCTTTGGAAGAGGTGGGAAAGTAGAAGGGGAGCTGAGAGTGGTCTAGGGAGAAGGGGGTTGGTGAAAGGTGAAGCAAGTGTGAGTGCTTCAAGGGAATGGGGAAAGGTGCAGGAAAAGCTGAGAGAATTCTGGGGAGAGGGTGATGAGTGAAATGTAAGTGCCCTATGGAGGAAGAGGCAGCAGCATTGAGGACTGCAGGAAGCAGTGGAACATGCAATGGAATGTGCAGGAGGTGTAAATGTCCTGCAGAGGAGGAGGAAGAGATGACGTAAAGATTCTGGAGAGAAGGGGAAAGCAAAGGAGGAGTTCGATGGACTTTGCGAAGGAGACAGCAGCGCAAAAGCTGTGGGGAAGAGATAAATCAATCAAGAGGATGTTTGAGCGCCAAGGAGAGGGCAAGAACAGAACCATGCACTTACTTTAAGTAGCTTGCAGCGGATCTGTGCGGAGACCATGTGGCTGTTGCGAAGGTTGCCTACCCTGAACATAAGGGTAAGTTTGCCGTCCCGCATGGAGATGACAGCATGCTCACTGAACATCAGTGTCTCTGCCCGCTTCTTAGGTTGGGACATCTTGATAAACATGCAGCCAATGAGGAAGGCATCCACAATAGAGCCCAGGATGGACTGGAACAGGAAGAGGATGATGCCCTCGGGGCATTTGTCAGTGATATAGCGGTAGCCATAGCCAATGGTAGCCTCAGTTTCAATAAAGAACAGGAAGGCGGAGGGGAAATTGTAGACATTGGCCACACAGGGAGTGTAATTATCATCATGGGCTTTGTTCAGATCACCCCGCATGTAGGCGATGAGCCACCACATAGAGGCCATGAAGAGCCAGGCCACAGTGTAAGTGAGGATGAAGATAAAGAGGTTCCAGCGCCACTTGAGGTCCACCAGGGTGGTGAACAGGTCCGACAGGTAGCGGCTTGTCTCGCTGCCCAAGTTGCCATGCTGCACATTGCAACGACCATTCTTGTCCACAAAACGCTGCCTCTTTCTCCTAGGAGCTGCTGCTTGCTGCTGGTGGAAGCCTGAGCCACTGGAAGAGGTGGTCACTACCTGGTAATCGTCCCCGAATTTCCTTCGGAGTGCAGACATAATACGGAGGGGCTAGCCAGAGTCACCAGAAAGGAGGCACCTCTGAGCTTGCACAGCAGAAGGGGGCAGGGTCTGCCTCTCCCCTTCACTCTCTACTTTTCTACTCTTCTCTCTCCCTGCCTCTTTCCTTCCCTGTTTCTCTGCCCTTCTGCACTTTCCCGTCTCCCTTCCTCTTTCCTATACCTTCTTCTTACCTCTTCTTTTCTTTCCCTTCCCCCTTCTCTATTCACTCCCCTCCTTTTCTCAGATGCTTCCTCTTTTTCTTTCTACAGCCCCTTACTTTCCAATTTCTCTTATTTAACAGGCTCTCTTCCCTTCCCTCTCCCTCACTTAAAACCAGGAGCCACACAAAGACATGCAAGTCCAGTTTTACCTTTGTGCAGCTCGCTCTCTCCGTATCTCCCTTATGCCGCTTCCCTCTGCTGCACCTGCATGGCAGAGGGGGAAAGCCGACGTATTCCGAGCAAACTAGCTACAAAGCCTGCAATGAGAAGAGGGCAGATGCTTGCCCCTCTCCTCTCGGCCTTCCTCCTCCACTGCGCTATCCTTTGGGGAGGACCGGGCACAAAGGCATCTCTTCCCAGGCTCAGCGGGAAAGGCGGGGACCGGCAGCCCTCCCGACCCCCTGCCCTTCCTAATCCCCCCCAGCCAGCAAGATGCAGCAAGTGAGTCCCTTTCTAGCTGGGCTCTCCCTATCCGCCGCCCGCAGCTGGACACAAGTCAAGCACATGGGCGGAGAGGCGATCGGCGCCCCAATCCCCGGGACGAGGCAGCTTCCTAGCTCCGTCTCGAGAGCCGCTCCTCTCGTCTCAGCCCCGGCTCTGCTCGAGATACGGGTCCCCCATTATCCCCCGGCGAGCTCGGCAGGAAGGACCCCTGTTGGGCTGGCAGCGTCTCCCCGTCCTCTGCAACCCGCGGGGCGGGGGTTACAGCCTCTCGCTTGCTCCCGGGCGGGTTTTTAGCTGGAACCGAAATTGCGCTCCACGGGCTTTTTCCTCCCCATGCTCGCGGGCAGCGTGATTCCCGCGCTGGCGAGGCGGCGGCGGCAGCAGTCCCGGGGGTGTGCGCGCGGCGGCGCGTGCGAGGAGCGGCGGAGCTCCGCTAGCCCCGCCCGCCCCTGCACCGCTGCTGCGCCCCACTTGGCTCTGCAGAGCCGGGCAGCACCGCCATCCCGGAGCCCCCAAAGCAACGGGCTCCCCCAGCCCAGCGGCTCCCGAGGCCGCTTCCCTCCTACCGCGGCTCTCGCAGAGCAACAGCTGCCGCGGTGGAGGCAAACGGGCTGCGGCTTATGGCTCGCGTATCCCTGCCTCGGAAGCCGACAAGCTGCTGCGATCGTGGCCCATCAGCACGAGCAGAGGCAGCGCTCCGTGCAAATGAGTTGTTCGCTGCCTAATGCAGAACATCTGAGAGAGCCGCCACGTGATTTTACCCACACGTGGGGGCGCAAAGACCCTCACAGCGCCGCAGTGATGCGCCAGGCGCCCCAGCAAAATGTTCCCTCCCCGCTCTACACACCGACCTCCCCCGCAAATATTCCCTAATTCTCCCTCTGCTTCCCGCCACACCGGAGCGCTGCTCCTTCCCTCCGGGCTCTCGCCTCTCCTCCCTCCAGCCCAGCCCCTTGCCCCCAAACACCCCTTGCTGTGTCCCGAGCCTCTCGGTTCTCCCATGCTAGCTCCTCACACTGCTCCCTCTAGCCGCCCCTTCAAATTCCTCGCCTCCCATTCTCCCTTTCATCTAAATACCCCCGCCTCCCGGTACCCCTTAGCCACAGCAGCCCGCACCCTGCACACATCCCTCCAGTTCCCCCATGTGCCTTGCCCTCTCCAAGGTCCTCCCACCTCTCCTCTCCCAGGTTTCAGATTCCCGCTCCTACCAGTCTTGTACCCACCCCGGGGATGAAATTAAAGGGCATCAGATTTTTAAATAAGCAAAAGCAAGTATTTTTCACACAATGCAGTGTCAACCTGTGGAACTCCTTGCCAGAGGATGTTGTGAAGGCCAAGACTATAATAGGGTTCCATAAAGAACCGATTGAGTTCATGGAGGATAGATCCATCAGCGGCTATTAGGCTGGATGGGTGGGCCCTAGTCTCTGTTTGCCAGAAGCTGTGAGTGGGGAACAGGGGATGGATCACTGATGATTAACGTTTTGTTAGTGTCCTCTGGGGCACCTGGCATTGGCCACTGTCGGTAGACAGGATACTGGGCTGGATGGACCTTTGGTCTGACCCAGTAGGGCTGTTCTTATGTTCTTTTCACACCCATGGGGCTATGCACGGGCCAGTTCCCCTTCTTGCCCATCCTGGCGGTGGGGGAGGGGGTGCTTGGGGTTGGCTCACTCTCTGCCCTGTGATCTAGTCTAGCTCAGTCTCCTCATTGGCTCCTCTGCTCTGCTCTAGCAGGATTGACTTGAGGGCGGGGGGTTTGGCAGCACTTTCAGCAGCCCAGCAAGAGGACAGAACAACCCAAGAGCAGGGATACTCAGCCTGAGGTTCTGGAACTGCCAGTGGATCTTTAATGTGTCTCCTGCAGCTCTTTAGGGCACATGATATTTAAACACTGTGTGGAAACAATGAATTCACAAGACTGGCTCTTTCTGGTAATGTTGATTGCTAATTGGGTTCCTGAACCAGGCGCCTGTATCACTGCCCTAGAGGCAGGTGGGGGCATTCCACTGAGCCCAACGGTTCAACAGTTCAGCTCCCATGCTGCAGACCCCAATAGTCTCCCCGTCCCCCAGGAAAGGTCAGGGGAGGGACCTGCATCCCTCCTCAACATTATGCTCGTGCAATCACCTGGCCAATATGCCCACAGCACAGAGACTCCATGGAGCTTTTTTACTTTTCTAATAAACTGATGTTGTTTTACTCCGGAGATAACACTATGGTTTGGGATTGGGCTGATCAGATACTTGCTAGTATAAGGGATCCATCTAGTCCAGTTGAACCTTTTCAGCATGAGGGCCAACTATTGTCAGGGGGACGTGGGTGACCACTGCCTGGGTACGGCTGCGTTGAAAGAAACAGCTAAAGCAGCAGTTTGCTCTGACATTTTTATTTTTACAACTTAATAGCTGGTTGCTTAAAGTTTAAACGTGTGTGGAGGTGGCAATACAATAATTTCCTGCGTTCCTTCCTCTAAAAAATCAACCCCACTTTGTGTTTTAAAAAAGCAGTCATAAAATTTCCTATTGATGACCTTTCACCTGGATCACCGTATTTTGCCCTTCTATAACTTTTCGAGGGAAGCCCATTAACCCCTCTCATTTTACACAGTTCTCCCTTCTTGCACCGACTAGTGCCCCCAGCCCTTCCTTGCCCCCCCCCTTATTCTCCATCACACATTTCTTTAGGGAGGCGGAGGGAGAGAGCCTGGTATGCGCTGGCTGCTGGTCTTCCAGGCTGTGCAGCGCCTGCTTTCCTGCCTGCAGCGGTGATCGGGACGCTGCCTGCGGACCCCAGGCTGAGCAGCAGGGGGGCTGGAGGAAGGCCGTGGGGAGGAGGGGGCGGAGTAGAAGGGGTGACTGCTTGGGGGGCTGCAGTAGGAGCTGCGGCTGGGCTCCTGACACAGCTGAGGCTGCAGCTCATCCCTCCCGACACAAACGGGCCGCTTAGGGATCTACCCTGGGGCGGAGGCCGCGCTGCGCTGCCCTACACGAAGCTGAAGCGTGGGAAGGCGGGGAACGGAGGGAGGACGCGCCTGGCAGAGGGACAGCAGGGGGACCAGTCACCAGATGGGGTGGGGGGAGCGGGAGCACGGCTAGCAGCCCACTGGTGCCCCCACTAAAAAGTCTTCTAGGCTCCTTGGTGGATGGGTGGGTGGCGCCTGCGGTCCGGACCGCGGGACGCTTCGCTGCGGCAGCGTAGCCGCCGCTGCTGTTCCGTGCCACCTGCTGGCGGCGCTCAGCCCGCGGCCGGAACGCCAGCGGCCCGGGGCGCTCGCCTACCGCGGGGGCCGCAGGTTGAGCGGCCGCGGCGCGTGGCGAAAGAAAGCGGCAGCGTGAACAGCAGCCGGAGCCGGAGCGCCGGGCGCCCTCAGCCTGCATTCGCAGCAGCCCTCCCTGGAGCCTCGAGGGCATCAGCGTGCCAAGAGCAATGCCCAGGTCTCTTCCTTCCCCTTGGGGCAGGCAACGCGGCGTCCCCACGCTGGCTGTGAGCCACGTGTCCAGGGGAGACAGAAATCCCCCTCTCGGCCCCCTTGCATGGGGATGGGAGGAGCCTTCATTTACCCCCGGCTCTGTCACGGTTCGTGCCTCTTCCTTTACCGCGCAAAGGACCGGCGAGGACACTGGCACGGGCACGGAGATGCAGCCAGGGTGGCGTCCCAATCTGCTTCCCTGGCACTGGAGCACAACACCCAGCTCAATTGTCAGCAATTGGGGCAGGCAGGGACCATCTTTGTGTCCTGGGTTTGTACAGCACCTAGCAGAATGGGGTCCTGGTCCAGCCTGACTGGGGCTTGTTGTTGCTATCAGTACAAATAAATAACAGCAGCCGACTTCTGTAGAAGATCCTACTTTCCCCTCCTCAACCACTTGTGCAGAGACCTCTTGGGTAAATTCTCCTGCAGCTTTCCATGGAGCATACAGAGGAGGAATATGGAGACCTTCTTTTGTTTAAATATTTTAACATGAATACATTTGAGTTTGATTATACTCAGAATATAATTATACATTAATTACAGAGATATTAAAACAATCAAAACACAACAGGAAATTAACAAAAACTACATTAAATTACAGATAAAGTTGCTCCAAAATGAAGACAGCCAATTACTTGAAGTAAAAGAAAATAAAAATTAAGTCTTCATGTCTACAGAATTACTAATTTGAAGAACACAGTAAGCACATTTATTTTCAATCAGTATTCCAATGAGTTATGTGATATAATCACATGTATCTATTGCTTTAAAATATTCTTTATTTCTCACTTCAGCTGCTAAAAGTGTCATTTTCAGCTTCCTTATAAGCACAGGTTGAAAGATAAAAGATGATTTCCTATAGATGTAGTGATACATAGACTAAGGCTATTATGTGAAAAAAAATTAATTATGCATTATTTTAATGTATATTGTTGCTGGGAAAATTGTATATATTCAATGTAGTTATGCAGAGATTTAAAATATTTTCTTAAAATGTTTACTGTTTAATTTTGAGATTATTTTGTAAAATAGTTTTGTTAATGTTAAGTATGTGTTTATGTTGTTTCCTACTAATAACAACAAATATAAGTGATTTCAACATATTTTGTTGTCTAGTTTAAGCTATGGTATAGCTATGGCATACTCACTAAAATCATTTTGCCTTTTAATAAGTAAGTGTTCACAGTTAAGGTCATGAAGAATTTTAGCATCCTAAGTGAGGAATGAAGTACTTGGATAAGTATTGTAACAGCTACTCAGCCTTTTTGGACAGAGATCTGTGAAGCACTTTACAATACAGTCATGCCAGGATTCTGTGAAGACAGCGTACACCGTCGTGAAAGTCCATCAAGCAGTGATCTATTACATTATCCAGCCCTTGCCACTCCAGACTGTCTCTATATTATTTTTCCCAGTGTTTTGGATAGTCTACTTTTAAATGTCCCAAGTGACTGGTTTCCCACTACCCTTGGGACACTGTTACAAATGTAATTTAGTTCACTGTTAGGATATCTTTCTTAATATTCGACCTGCATTCTCTCTTTAAAAAATACATTTTTACATTATTCCTAACAACTTTTGCCACCCTATATGATTCCCTGCAGAAAAAAGACTTCTGATGGGGAAGCTGGAAAAGTGGTCATGTGTCCCCTTCTTGGCAGTGCAGGGAGGTCGGTTTGCACCCAGACAGACAGCAGAAACATAAATCACTGCTGAGGAGGGGAGGGCAGGAGCTGGGCAGTTGTGACATGGGCCGACCACTGGTTCTTTATTGCAGGGTAGACATAACGTTAGGTTCTTTTGTACTTTTTTCTCTATCCTCACAAGAATTTGCAATGCCTCACAGTTTAGTATCCCCTGTGGATTTCCTTAAGGTACTGTTTACAGCCTTCACAGATGATCAGTAAAAATGTGTGATAAGACTTGGCTTGACACAGATCTCAGCAGTGCCCTCCCAGAGTTTTCTTTTTGTACAGGCAGTGGGTAGGGGCTGGAAGATGAAGAGAATGGCAAGACGGCTTTGTGATAACTAGGTAGTACTCATTCAGGAGACAAAGGATTAATAAAACAACTTCCCATTTAAGGATTGTTTTGTGAAAGTGCAGAACTAGTAAATTGGTTTCCCTAAGGAGGAGTCTTAGAGATGCATCATTTGCCCTGCACTGTAGTCAAAATGACTGCAGCAGTTCTATTCCTGAAAGATCCCACTGATGCATACTGCTAAAGTAGTGGCTTGCTTTCATTTTCTGGGTTCTGCTGAAGAGATATGTTGAGCCAATTGACAGAGACACATACCATGTGTGTGGGAGAGAGATATGCACATTTCCCCTTTATGTATGCTGACCCCACTCTTAAGTACACTGCCTTGTTAAGTAGATCAGCAAGCTGAGACCACAGCTGCTGCCAGGAAGCTCTCAGTCCTGAGCCCTATCCTGGGCGTCCCCTGTTCTATGAAAGATGGGGTAAGAGGGGTGCAGGAGCAGGCAGACACCCTGACATTAGCCCCCCTCTTCGCCACTCCCCCACCCCCCACTGCCTGCACAGCAAGCAGGAGGCGCAGGGAGCACTTCCAAGTTAGAGGGCAGGAGCAGCATATGGCCGTAGGGGGTGGGACAGCTGAACTGCCAGTAATTGATAGCCTGCTGGGCAGCTGCTGCACAGGGAACTTAGGGGAGCAGGGAGCTGATAGGGGAGTTGCCATTCCACCCTGGTTCCAAGCCCCGACCAGCTAGCTGCAACAGGCTGCTCTTCCTGCAAGCCATGGACAAAGCAGGCAGCTGCCAAACGACATTATAAGGGAGCATTGCACAATTTTAAACAAGCATGTTCCCTAATTGATCAGCAATGTAATGATGAAACACCGTTAACCGGGACAACTTTAAGTGAGGAGTTACTGTATCACGTCTCTGCCTTTTAACAATAATGTCACCAGTGAGGATTTTATCTGTGGAATGTTCCCTGGAATTTCAGATTTAATCTGCTGTGAATTTCCCAGAACAATCTGTCCTTTCAAAAGGATGTCATGTTTTAATGGGTTACTCACAGGGATATTTATCCAGCAAGATGATCCTTTAGGTATTTTGAGTAATATTTCTTTTATTCCAAATCCTCAGAACACTGAACAACAGCATCTAGCTCAAATATTGCCCTTAAACTTTCAGAACTGAGGCCTGCATGAGCCCAACACATTACACAAGTGGTTTTTCCTTCGGAGATAATTACATTCCTTCTCTCTACTTTAAACACAGTTTGTCTGAATTGTTGTTTCTGATGATGTTCCATTCTAGGGGCTGGTGCCTCATCAAGTAAATTGCAGTGGTAGTATTTGACTATCTCCTCAGTAACACTGTATCTAATGATAAGTTCTCTAATTTGTGTGAGCAGACCAGCACAGGAAAAATCAAGATTTCATCATCTTTGCTTAATTGGAACTGGATTTAAATCCACACTTTGTAAGGGATTTGACAGCTTTAAAATCAAGCCCATCTTCTATTTCCAATAACTCTTCAAGGTTTCTAAGGCATGTCCCTGGGAGATTATCTTCCACCCACTGACTTAAGACCATGCACACTAATGGTCCTATGTCCCATCAATCTTGAGTGATTACTTTATTGAGGAAACACCATGCTTGACATACATCTCTTTCCAACTAATTTAGCTACTCTGGTTTGTTGCTTGGGTATTAGATGGCAAATGAAGGCCATTCCTGGTAAATCAAATGCAGTATCAGTTTGGTCTCTGCTCTCTTGTGATTTTCCTTCATGTCATCATGAGTGGTAGTGGTCTTTCCTGCCACATCTGAAACGGTGGTTACAAGTATTACCTCTGCTAGATTGCCTGCAGCTAGCATGTCCTGTCTGCATGCCTGTTCATACCATTATCAAGTCCTTTGTCAAGCACCTGGACAGCTTGCTCGTATATTAATTTGGGTTTTCACACCTTTGTGTTAATCAATTCTGGCCTATAGTTCCCATATCTCATTCATCAGTGAATCACCTTTGCGGACTCCTTTTTTCTTGTGAGGAGGTATTGCTTTACTCTGTGACCTGTGCTTTGTGAAGGGTGATTGCACAGACCTACCAGTTACTGCCTTAGTACATGCTCTATTCCCCAAGTTCTGTTGTTTCTCTCCCTCCTCACCTATGGCAGTGTGTAGCTTCTCAAATAAAATCTCATCTGCAACCTAATTCTCTTTTTAAGTAAGGTCACGTTACAGTCCAAACATTGTCATTCTGCAGGCCTGTCAGGCCTGAATGAAGGAACACCTTATGTACAGGGTCATATCTTGGGTCAGAGTCAGCTTCTTGTGAGGCAAACAATACTTTCCATCTCAAATCAAGTGCTCAGGCTAGGAAATTCTGAGGTATCTCTTCTGTCTCTCGAGGGCTGCAGGAAAAGTTGAGATGCACTTTTTTCCTGGTAATAGGACCTTAAGATGCATCTCAGTTTTGGCAGGCTCAGATCAGTTTTGCCCCTCTGAGGCTCAGTCCTGGGCAAACTGGCCTGATCATAACTTCCATGATCTCTGCCTCAAGTTACCCCTTTTGAATGCCACTTTCAATCTGATATGCCAAGTTGCTTAGGTGGGACTCCAGACTCTGTCCTGTTATTTTAAAGTCTTTCTTTAAAATTGGTTCTGTTTTCTGGGGTGGTGATGACAGATTTTCCATAATTTCTTTCGTGCTTTCCTGAAACAGTATTTCAAGCAATCTTCATTTTTCAGGATACCATTTCTGAATTGTCTGTACTTGAGTTGTTCCAGTTTGCTCCTCTTCTGATGTAGCAGCAAGGTATAAAATATTATTTTTTAATGTTAGCAATGTAGACAACCTCTGATCTTCCAATTTTTCCTGCCTATTTAAGTAGCTTCTTATATATTTAATTAAAGCAAGATAGTTTTTTGCTGCAGTTTCACTGCAACTTGTCCCAGAAATGCCCAAAGAGTCAAACTGTTCCTAAATGCTCATCTATGAACTGGTATAAAAGTCCTCCTACCTCCATATGCAGGTCCTCTCTTTCCCAGCCATAGTGCTTGCAAATAATTAAATTTCCTCTGGCATCTTTTCCTGGAACAGTCTACAACAGCTTCAGGTAGGCTTTTCTTTCGGAGAGGTCAAAACATTGCAGTGTAGCCTCTCCTGCCTGTGCTTGCCAAATATTGCACTGGTGTTAAAACTAGAGTTTTATTAAACTTAGTATTAAAAAACCAAACAAATACAGATTTCACAAGCCGTATTGCTGCTCAGTCCTTAGAGCATACACAACTCTGCTGCTGCAACCAGAGCCATTCCTTTTCACTCCTTTTCAGCAGACCTTCAGTCCTTAAAGGGGCTGGGCACAGGTAAATATAACCCTGACATTTCCTCATGAATGCTACAAATACCATCCGGTTCAATGGGTCTGATCTCTCTAAAACTACTATGAACTATTTTAACACTGCACATTTAAGTTACACTTCATCAGCAAAATTAATGGAATGTCATTTTCAAGACCTGCAGAGCTATTTCACACTGGTTCATCAGCATAAAGTGTTTACCAGAGGTCATCAGCGCCATTACATCCATTTTGGATAAGTTAGAGGTCAGACTGAAGTGCAATATCACATTTAAAGAGTCTTATCCAGTTTTTTGACAAGTGATGATTTATTCCAACCATAGCACATTCAGTTCATTATCCAACAACAGATTACCAGCCTGTCTCATGATTTAGAGAGTCTGATGGATGGTAAGAAGTACAGCATTTACTGTACATTGAAATAAGTTTAATGAAATGAGCTAGCTTTTAAAAGTCAAAGAACAAAACAAAAGCAAGAGTAGTCAGTGGAGGAAGAAGGCCCCTTTCCATTAGGTACTGTGTTTATTTCCAAACAGCCGGCGGTTTATATGACAGCTAAACAGATTAATACATACTCTCTTTTCACATTTACCTTTTCCTCTTCAGCTGTTTCATCTAGTTTAGATTAATGCCCCTCCAATACACACACTCTTCCTCCCCACTCTGTGCCCTATCAAGATCTTGGATACTCTCACTATTTATTGCTGATTGTGTAAGAATATTCTTGAACAAAAATACTTCCAGCTAACAAACTAAATCAGTGCTTATTCTACGAGTGGGACATTCTTGTACATAGTGACAAACTTATACTAAAGAAATATCATATTGAATTTAATATTTTTAACAGCATAGGATATTTTCAGACACTTAGTTTAGACAGATGATTGGCTATACTGAAATCAGTGTGCTTTTGTGGCACATTTCTAGTCTTTTTGGAGTGTCGGCACATGCTTTAATTATGAAGGGCAAACAAGTAGCCATCTGCATCACCACACGTCTCTCTGTTTACAATGACTTTTAGACCAAGTTCAGTCATATTTCAGTGCTAAATTTCCCTTGCATAAAAACTTTGTTGCAGACTAAATCAGAAGTGTGATGGGGTGGGAGGGGGGACCAGACACTGAACCTGGAATTTTTTCTCTGTATCATTACATTCTTCCTCAATAGACCATAAAAATGGCTTCTGAGATAACAGTAATAAAATGCTACAGGCTGGAGGGAGTGGGCCAATCTTTCCCTTAACACCTCGTATAGTCACATGGAACTCAATTTGATGGAACTACCCAGGGCATCAATAAAGGTAGAAATTGGCTGTAAACAACAAAGTGCCGTGATGTCTGTCAGTTCTAAGTGTCGGCCCCATAGCTATGGTTCTATATCATACTCTTATCCTATTGTGTGCATTCATTTTATAGCCATACTTAATTGTTTTTAAAGATTGTGATTCACTGTACCAGGAAAGTTGTTTTGAATATTCATCTATGGGATATGGGCAATCTTTTATGCAGCAGAAGGCCCTTTTTGGCTTAAATAAACGTTGTCAGCTGTTCCAGTTTTGTATCTCTTATAGAATAAACTAATCAGCAGCTCATAAACATCATGCTCTGAGCTAATTTGAATATGGAGGATTATCTAATGCTGGTCAAAAGCAGTAAGCAGGCAAAATGAAGGCCAAGAATCCAAGAACCACCAGAGAGGCTTGAGCTCAAAGAACATCAGTCATTCTTGGAACAGTTATAAAATTTCCATTTTATAGACAGTATTTCACATTCAAGCTCTTTGATTTTGCCTGTTTACAGGTATAGAGCACCACAAATTGAATAGTACCAGATTGTGATTTTAGTTACATCCATTTAAAACTGGAATAACTCCACTAACATCAATTGGAGTTACTTTGGATTTGCACTGCTGTAATGGAGATCAAGGTCTAGCAAAAAAGAAATCTGACAACTAGTACGTCCTTGCTTAGTCACTGTCACCACCTCGTTACAGGCTTGGCTGAGCATAAACTCATTCCACTAGGTAAGTTTGTATAACTGCACAGAACACGATGCCACTCAACAGTGAAGACAGGAAAAATATTACAAATATCAACTTTTGAAGAGATTGGAATAGATCACAAGGTCTGGCTCAGCTCCACTTGGAGCAGCACCTGGGGGGGCGGAAGCGGGGGGGAGAAGGCGGGAGTGGGGGTTAGGGAAAAAGATATGCCACTTTTACACCTTTCATACCTGCTCCCCCCATTTCAAGTCTGCTCTGACTTGCATTTTCTGTCCATGTCCCCAAAAGGCTATTCAAGCAGCTGGGGATCACCAGAGGACAGCAGCATTCTAACCACACTCCCTAGGCTGGGACAATACCAGGAAAGAGAATAATGTAGAGCTGAGTATGCCATTAGTGAATTCCACTACACCAGAGAAATCAACAACTAGCTGTTTAAGCTGGCTTTCCCCCTTCAGTGCACAGAGGCAGAATCTGGCCCCAAATCTCTGATGATTTAAGAGGACAGATAGTGTAAATGTTGGAACACTTCATACTTTGAAATGGAGCAGGACTCCTCTGGTGACAGACGAACAAATTAATTTTGTCACATAAATGAATATCATTCTGGGTGATATAATCCATCTTGCGTGGGAACCCAAGTTATGCCTGACTGGTCAGAAGCTTGCAGCCAAGATAAATTGAGTGGATTTATCCAGCAAGCCTGACAAGGTTACATTTTTTTTCAGACAAAAGTATTAAACGTCACTGAATCTCCACAATTTCCCTTGTAAAATCTGCATCACTGGCACTAAGTGAGAAAAGGGAATGACTCTGTCACTCAGAATACTAAACCACGTTCTGACATTTGCACAAAAAGAGAGAGAGCGGCAGTCAGAGAAAGGACTTGAACATTAACACTTGAAGTATTGTCCTTTAAAATGCAAGCCTCCATATGATGTAATTTATCCTTTAAGCATGCAGGATGGTAAATAAATTATCTTAGATAACAGTGGTTAACTGTGTTTTATTTCTAAAATGCAATGACTTCTATGCTGTGAAAAGTAAATGGCAATGAAAGCCACCTTTTCATCTACAGTCAAGCAGAATTTCCCCACTCTGCTTCAGCTTAGTCAACTGTTCCTAAAGGATTTTCTCCACTCTCAGAGGCAGGTTCCTTTACACATTGTTCCAGGTTTCAAGCTCATTTTACTTATGCATCATAGTATAAAATTCTACAAAGACCAAAAATTAACACAGCATATTACAAACACAGAGAAAGACAAGTGTCCCACCTGAAGAGCTTATGGAGAAAGATAAAGAAAACAAACAGGCTGGACAGAAAGCAGCATAAAAAGTCATCAGTGAGGTGTTGAAGACAGCTAAGTTGGAGAGCCAGGATAGCACAAAGTTGTAGAATCTAAGAGAAGGGAGGAAAAAGAAGAGAAAAATGAGGACAGAAGAGAGGCTCAAGGGCAAAGTATGGAAACAGGAGTACATCTATGATCATAAGTCAGAGAGTTCTGGTGAACTGGTGAGGTCAGAAGCCATATTGGAGAAGATCTAATATGGAGTTTTAAGAGACTGCAGTGAACAGAGAAGGCAAAAATCACGACAAGTTACAACCTATGAAAAGATTGGTTACATCCTTAGGTCTAGCTGAGATCTGCTTGGTACAAGACCCAAGGCATAGTGGTGATCAGGTTGTATGCTGCCTTTACGTTCACCCATTAAGGAGACAGCGAGGGGCTGGCTCACTGCTGTCATAAATTAGAGTAATCTTGGGTTTGACAAAACTTGAACCCAGATGCATGCTCTAAAATTTTGGAAAAAATGAAAATGAAGAAAAAGGATGGTGTCTACAGAGAGAAATGAGACTAAAGCACAACTTTCCTCCAGGACAAGTGAAATAAAACTCTAGCTATAATACTTGTTTTTTCTACAGCAATATTAATACTGTAGCTGTGTTATATCAGTTAGAAGACAATTTAGTAGCAACTCTTTTATGTAAATTCTGCTGCTGAATGAGAGTAAACAAAAATAAATGATCTGAATGGGTAAAATGTATTGTTCATTACCACAGTCCTGTTTCAAACCAATAATTCAGATTGTTTCACAAACATTGTTATAAGAAAACCTGTTTTCACTGCTGACAAGGTTTCAATTGGTGTAACTGTGCTGATGTGGAGAGCTGTCCACCAGGAAGTGAAAGAGCACCAAACTCTTTCCTTACAAGCCATTGAACTGTCAGCGTGAGGTAACAGTTTTCTGCTCAGGATATGACCTGATGGTGAAAAGGTCTATATCTCAACACCAATTCAAAACAAAAAACTAATAAAATAAACAGTTCTTCTAACTTTTTACTTAAGAAAAAACTTTTACATATCTGTTTTATTTTACCTTAAATCAGTGAAAGTAAAGAAAATCTCAGTGTTGCTAGGACTCTGGCTTTATTACACTCAGTGGTACCTACCTGTTGCAGGGCAGGCTGCGGTATCCACGGAGAACCACTGTTATGGACTCGATTCTGATCTTGCTAACACTGGTGTAAAATAGAAGTGTTTGCAGTGAAGTAAACAGAGCTTCAGGGTATAAAACAAAGATACAGTAAGCTAGACCAGAATCAGATTTAGGGCTAGATTGTCATATGAACTGTCTAGAGTAAAGAGTAGTGCACTCTTGTGCTGCTTCTGGAAGATCTTAGGCTGGGAGACTGTGACTCACGTAGTTACAATCTCTCTCCTAGTCTCCCAGTTGGTCTGGGGAGTGAGTGAACTGCACTAAGGCCAGGTCTCCACAGGTGGGGCTGGGGATCAACCTTAGATATGCAACTTTAGCTATGCGAATAGCATAACTGAAGTTGACGTATCTTAGGTCAACTTACCTCGGCATCCTCATGGTGGCGAGTCCACTGCTGCTGCTCACTTGTCGACTCCACTTCTGCCTCTCGCGGTGGTGGAGTTTCAGAGTCGACGGTGAGAGCGCTTGGGGATCAATTTATTGTGTTTACACTAGACACGATAAATTGATCCCCGATAGATTGATCACTACCCGCCAATCCGCTGGATAGTGTAGATATAGCCTTAGTCTCTATCCTATACATCTGCCATAACTAAGGGTGAGGAGTTACCTCCCACCACTTCCAGCCCACTTCCAGGAGGTGGGATGTACTGGCTCTTCAGAACCTGCTCCTCCTTATGTGCTGCAAACAGCATTAGAGTACAGAAGCACAAGGGAGTAAAGAAACACTTTACACCCATCTCAATTCCCTTGCACCAGTACCTAGGAAGGGCCAACATCTGGCTAGTAGTGAGTTGAGGTTAGGGTGACCAGATAGCAAGTGTGAAAAATCAGGACAGGAAGTGGGGGATAATAGGAGACTATATAAGAGAAAGCCCCCAAAATTGGAACTGTCCCTATAAAATCGGGACATCTAGTCATCCTAGTTGAGGTAGGGACAGAATGAACACTTAACTTGGAATGTCTTTGGTTCTGCAAGTTGCAGTTTTCTTGGAAAGAGATTTTAGTTTGGCTCCATAATAATAGTCTTTAACATTGGCTCCTGCATTTAAACAACATGTTTCTTTTTACTAGTCATATCTCCATTGTTAAATTACAATTTATCATTTCTGTTATGTCTGTGGGAGACAATCTATCTTTCCCACTATATGAACTGAAAGAAAAAAAGAGAATTCATGACACAACGTATTGCAAAACAACACAAAACATAAAACAACAACAAAAAACCCTTTCAATCCCCCTTGCATTGTTTTATTTATTTACTTAAATCCTCTTTTGTTTTCTGGTCAGCTGCACTGATTACTGTTCTATATAAGCCCTGGTCTACATGGGGGAAGTGGGGAGAATCGACCTAACATACGCAACTTCAACTACGTGAGCAGCATAGCTGAAGTTGATGTATGCAGGTCGACTTACCTCTGCGTCTTCATGGCGCTGAGTTGCTTTCCCGTCGACTTCGCCTGCACCTCTCAGTGTGGTGGAGTTCCGGAGTCAACAGAAGAGTGCTCCAGGATCAATTTGTCAAATCTAGACATGACACAATAAATCGATCCCCGAAAGATTGATCTCTACCTGCCGATCCAGCGGGTAGTGTAGACCTACCTTAAGACTCCGAACAGCTCAGAGCGTCAATGTATGCCCTTTCCACATTACATTTCTAATAGTGAACAAAGGATAAGTTTCCCAGTTCCAACCCTCATTCTTCTGAACTCCTGCCAAGTGCACCATTTTTATAAATGAAATTAAAACTACATATAAAAAATTGGTTTTTCCTAGGCCACAGCTCAATAAGACATATAGGACCAAATTAGTAAATTAGTCTCTGAACGGATTTCAAGAGGGTTTTGATCCATATTTATTGGATAAAATTAATGTCAATTTACAAGGGCAGAGAAGAATTTTTACTTGAAGTCTATGGAGTTAAGCTAGCAAAGGCTCTAATTACTAAAGTTTTGTTATCGTCACTTATTCTTACTCATGGAACAAAGAAGAGAACAAACACCATATGACAGATGTATAGTCATGCTGATGAACACATTACTGGAAGACACTAGAGTAATGAGTGCAATAAAAGCACCTATGTAGAATACAATAGAATAGAATAATAAAGAAATAAGTTTAAAAATTTAAAGTGAATAATTTTAATTAATTTCTCAGTTGATTTCACGGTTTCATATCTGTCAATTTCAAAGTAGATCAAACTAACATTTGGTTTGAAAGATGTTAATTCTGATGCAAAGATTTAATCTGATATAAAGGCATAAATAATTAAAATATTTCCATCTTTAACTCTTCTAAAATCAAATCCTACAACTTTTGAGGCTGCTCTCAGTTGTTGCTAAGGATCAGGGAAGTACAATTGTGACTTTAACTTCACCCCACTGCACAAGCTTCATTGAACATTGGCCCAATATTTTGGCAGTGCTAAAAAAATTAAGTCACAGTGCTTTAACATTAGCTACTGGACATTTGGCAAATTTTTGGAACATTTTTATAACTACATAAATCTCTGCTGAAATGGAAATGCTGGCAGTATTCATTTTTAGAGGCATTAATATACTGGTTGTCATACAACAATCCTATTTACAATGGATTTTCTCCTGACACAATGGGCTTTCAGTTGAGCTGAAAAGCACACTATTACTTCACTAGGCATTTTAGTTATAAAAAAATCATGTAAGCAATTTAATGTAAGAAACAACCTAAAGAGAGCCAGATATAGTCCAGCAGAGAGAGCACAAGACTGGGAGTCAAGGAACGATTGATTTGGTGCAAGTCAAGCTCTGTCATTGACTTATTGTGTAATTATTGGCCCCTTTGCTTCTCCATTTCTTCATCTGTAAAATGAGAATAACAATATCTGAATACCTTTATAAAGTACTTTGTTATCTAGAGTTGAAAATCATTGCATAAGTGCTAAATATTTTTATTATTAAAGCTACTTTAAAAACCGGCATAGAGAATTTCACAGTAAGAAATATAATTACTCATGAGACCAAAGTATCAATATAAGCAAAAAGATTCTAAATAATGATAGCACATACGTGAGTGTTTCCATTGGAAAGGACTATAACAAATAGAGATGAACATGACCTAAAATCCTGGATCCTATTCCCCACCCTGTGAATTTCAGAAAAAATCCAATCTAGATTTAAATTTTGCATTTTGTATTAATCTTTGCAATAATTTCAAACCAGATCAAAGGATGCTAATTCCTGATCCAAACTCTGAGTTTCCTAATTGCTACATACCCTATGCACTTCAGTGCACAGTGCAACACAGCATATTCTTCCAAGTACTACAACATCTTGATAGTCTGGAAATAGCAACAGATAACTAAGAAAAAAGACCTTTGCTACTGTATACAGCTGCTAAACAGTGTTTCTTTGCATTCTCAAAAATGAAGGCCTGGCAAACATTGTGATAATGTCTACCTGCAATATTTAGTAGCTTGTAATTATTTTTGTTTGAAGCCCTGGTGCATTTCCGAAAAATAGGACGTAATCTATATTGCAAGTCACAATATTTGGTTAGAGTCAGTGTAATATGCTAATACAGCTATCAAGCTTAGGACAGAAATAGATATACGGAGCTATAAGCTGATCTCACAAATGTAAATCAAGAATAACTCTATTGATTTTCAGAGTTGCTGAGTACCGACAACAAAACAATGGATTGGCGGCTGTAGCTGCTTTGTCACCGCTGAGCATGAGCTCACTTATTTAGGTGCCTAAATATGGACTTGGATGTCGAACTGTAGGCACACTTTTCAAAATTTTGACCTAAGTGCTTGTGAAAGGTGTTAGTTTATTAATTATTATTTATATTGTGGTAGCATCAAAGATCTTCAGTCACTGTGTTAGGCACTGTACAAATACAAAACAAAAAGACTGTTCCTGATCCAAATAATTTATAATCTAAGATTGACTTCCTTCCTTCTTCTCTGAATCTGCAGGACCGGTACAGCAGAAACAACAATGTTGCAAGACTTCTCCATAATGCTCCTCCGATGTGTCTCAATCATAACCTTAATGGTGGGCAACTGTGTCTATTACACATATACAATGTAGAGAAGCCCTCACTTAGGCTATGTCTACACTATGGAGGGTGAGTCTACCTAACTTACACAACTCCAGCTAGGTGAATAACATAGCTGGAGTCGATGTAACTAGGTTGACAGGAGACACTTTCCCGTCAACTTATCTTACGCTTCTCATTCCGTGGAGTACTGGAGTCAACAGGAGAGTGATATGCAGTTGATTTAGTGGGTCTTCATTAGACCCACTGCATCAACCCCCGGTACATTGATCACTGGTAAGTGTAGACATGCCTTTACACATGCACAATGCACTTAGTTTAAGTTTACATATAAAATGTGTGTTCCTTTGGAAGTCACTATGCTCTAAACTCATTCAAAATCATTCTCTTTCATTCCATTTCATTCAATTATATGTGCACAGCACATTCCAATTCCATTTACTCATAGTAGAGTTTGTGACCCAGAAAACAGTGCATTTACAGCACAGCAGCCCTGTCACCTATCGTTTCATGTAGCAGCTTAGACTGAATAAAACAGACTCTGTCTCTGGGCCTTCAGATTGTCATCTGTTTCTCTCATGGTTAGTGTGATAGTCCCTAGCAAGCTGTGTCCTCTCTTTAGACTCTCCCTTTGTATTTTAAATTAACTAGCCCTGAACTTGGGCATTCAGCTGGTCCTGCATTTCCTTCTCCTAATCCCTAACTCCCTATGGAAAGCTTTCCTCTAATTCAGGACCTGGATTTATAAGTAGAATTTGAGCCCATGTACCCTCAGCTCCTTCCAGTTTGACCTCAAGTTTCCTATGGAATGCGGTCATTGACTTTCAATGATTCCCTCAGTAAACAAATAAAGGTTTTGGGTAATTCTAATTGCAGTGGTGGCAAGAGAGATCAAAGGTGGCTTTACATCACCTTTAGACTCCTCTGCTCCTTGGGACTGCCAAGGACCAAAATGGGTTCAGTTTAGTACTTAAGAGCTCTTAATTTTGCTGGGTTGAATGACTCCTGCGGGGTTGGTATAGTGTTCAGAGATTGTTGGAGTGCAGCGCACTCTGGCCATGCCCCTGAAACACCCTTCCTGGGGGAAGCCTCAGTTATCCAGTTAGGACAGCTCTCTGGCCTCTTTGCAATGCCAGAGTGGATGAAATGGCTGGCAAGGAAGCCAGAGTCTGGTCCCTTGACATCTAGCCTACTCTGTAGATAGCTAACATGCTAGAGTTTCCACATTTTACCAGAAATGGCTGGGTTGTTTTTGTTTACCAAAATCAAGGCACAAGTAAAATGTGAAAAAGTTGCTGAAAATAAAATCAAACAAACTTTAAAACAAACAAACAAATGATCTTTAGGATGTCTAAACATCTCCCTTCTCACACAGACACCACAGACCCCCACCCTCCATGTTAACACAAATACAAGGTCTCTTCTGTACTGCCTCCTGAGCCAAATGCCCTCAAATATACAAGATCATGAGCATGCATTCCAGTGTACACTCAGAGTACAAATACACATCCTTAAAAACTATAGGGCACTTAGCCTTGGGAGGAAGTGGAGTGTCAGGGTGAGTGTGTGGGTAATTAGCTCCACGGATACCCCAGAAATGTCATTGCATCTTATACAAGCTTTATGCACTCTGGAGCACTGGTGATAATGAAGCCCTTGAATGGAGCTGCAGAAGCAACATCAGCTGCAGGGAGAGAGCCCATCAACAAAGAGTAGTGGGAGAAATGTTCTTTTCACAGTAAGAGCAAATGTTCAGGCTAGTTCTTATTTTTTAGACAAACAATCTTGGCTATTCTTAAATGTAAAGAATATGTACCGGGGTCTAACATGGTGACCCCATCTGATTACTTCTTGGCGCACGTCTGTGGGTGTTTGATTCTTAGCAGTAGCAGTAACCGTGCCTCTTAGGTAATGATGAATCAATTTTCTTTTTGCAGTGAGGATATCAGTATAAGTTATGGCGGCTGCTGTTTTCTAAATCAGAACTTTTAGTAAAATTATATCTGACAATAGCGAAGAATTAGGACCTAAATTTTCAGAAGGTTTACTGTAATTTGGGTATGTTATATACTGTTCATTAAAGTTATTGCTTTTTTCATTTTATTTTTAGTCCACATTAGGAAGGACTGCTTTGTTTTTAACCATTTCTTTCTTGCCCTATAGCATGCTGAAAAATGACATCTGGTCCTATTGCACTCAAGTGGGTTGCTTGACATGTTTCAGAGGAGTACAGTTATTTAAACATTTCTCATTCAAGCCAGCATGAGATATTGTTAAAGGTTTTGCTTTGTTGGTCCTTTTAAAAATGAACTTAACATAAGCCTTAAATTCCAAAGCAAAATTGTTTTCAAAAAGCATGCCGGTAAGCCATCCACAGCAATGTCACATGAAACAGAACTTTATAATATGAAACTATCACCAAAGTAGCAAACAGATCACCTTATGATTTTGTACTATTTACAACCCCTTCTCAAATGCAGCACTAGGAAGGTAGTGCCAGTGAAATGAGCACAGGACTGAGAGCTAGGGACTCCTGAGTTCCTTTACTTTGAAAAGCATTGACTTCAAGGGAGCAGCACTGGGCCCTTAATGTTCATAAAGTGTTTTGAGGATGTAGACAAACACTCAGAAAAACAACTATACAAAAAGCGCCTAAAGTGCACAGATATTTAGCCCGTATCACCATAGTAAGTAGATAGATGGCTTGTGAGAAAAGGGGAGGAAAGGTCATATCAGAAGATAGATGGAAAAAAGAGTGGGTCAAGAGAGGGGACCTAGTTCTGATCACACTTAACCTAGTAAGTTCACTGACTTCGGTGCAAGGACTTCTCATTTATACAAGCGTAAGTGAGATCAGAATCTGGCCCAGAAATTGTAATGAGAAACATACACCATGCCAGGTTCTGATCTCAGTTACATCCATGCAACTGCTCTGAAATCATGACAGTGCACAGGAGTAACAGAGGCCATAATGTGATACCTTGGTTTAAACAAAGTGCAAAACTAACTTGGCCCCGGTAGGTCTCTGAAGTTTCATGTCCATAGATATAGGTCAATTTTTATATTTAATCTCTCTGAAACTGTTTTTTTAACCATTTGTTTTTTTTTCATTTGCAATGCAGCATCCATTAATTTATCTGTGTATTTATTTGGAGGACCAAGGTAGCCATACAGCAATTTTCAGTGAGCTCCATCCTGTATATAACTCATACAATGAATCTGACATGGTTGTTTCTAAGGGGAATTAATCCTGTTCTACCTTATGAAAAAAGACAACCTTAGAAGAGAAATTGACAAGTATGTAAATGGGGAAGAAGTAGTACCTTTCATATTCTTAGCAAAGAAAATACAATTTGTTGCTCCACCTTCAACATCTAGAACATTTGATTTTTGTTTATATATACAAGAACCACATTTCAAAGAATCTTAGCTATGTGGATTTTTTTCCTAATCTTTCTCTGGGATAGGCTCAAAGTGACGCACTGTACTGGGGTCTGACCCTCTAGTCCTTTCTCACTTAAAACTCAGTGAACAGACCTGTAAAGAACATAAATATTATTGGTTACCAGTACAATGGAAATGGCAGTCAGAGTCTTAACAATTATTTGCAAAGTATAGTTAAAAATGAAAACAAAGCATTAATAATGTGGAAACCTAAAAATAGGCACTTCATTCCACATCAAGGCATTCATTGTTAGACACCATTTGTCTCAATAGGTGCTTCTGAGTGTCCAGAAGCTTTGAATATCAGGTCAATTAATTAGTATTAGATTAATGTATTATGTGTTTGTGTATACATAGTTGAAGCTTAGCATTAGAAACAAAAATGTAAGCATCACTTGGTTTTATATAAATACATATTACCAGGGCCAGCTGTAGAATATTGTCTCTGCACTCCCCCACATACCTAGTGGAGAAGGACCCAGAAATAATTTATATTACTACTCCTCCTCCTATTCTCCTGGGTCCATGCCTAGTTCATAGCATGCAAGCCTGTATACTCAGAAACAGACAATCTCACATTAATTGTGTCATAAGTATGTGTTTCATTGCCCCCAAAACTGCCTTTGCATAGTAAGTAGAATTAAATTCTACACATACACAGTCAGATTTTGACCACTGCAAAGCAGCTTTACAGCTAACTTAACTAGCATCCTACAGCTTTCCACAGCATGGCGGGATCTCTAGATGGTGCAGGACCTGCTCGAGTAGCTTTATGTTATCCCCTTTGCATCCTCCTTGCATGGCAAATATTACAGATATCAATATTGTACAGGGAAGAGAGGTAGTCTTCCCAATATATACATCTCATGCTATTTAAAGCTTTATAGGGGTATGGTTACACTTACAGGATTATAGCACTATTGGTTATAGCGGTCCCCTTATACAGCAATATGTATAGCCCTATTGCATGTCCACACTGAGACGTGCCAGCGGTATAGCATGGCCACATTTGCGACACTTCAGGTGGCATTAAGAACAGCGCATTAGGGCAGGTATCCCAGCATTCAGCTGGGTGCAACGTGCCTTTTAAATGAGGGGGGTGAGGGGGAACGTGTTGTGTGTATGCGGAGGGAGAGAGCCAGTGGTTTTTCCGTCTTTTTGAGAGCCTGTCAGCGAGCCTGTCAGCGCGTGTCCGTTCACAGAGGGCTTTGTTTTCACACAGGCTCCCTCCTTAAACATTTGCATTGCTTATCTGCAGAGTTAAGAGAAAAACTCTAAAGAGGTACTTCCGCATTCCTCCAGCAGAGTTCAAAAGAAAGGGAAGAGACGTCAATTGCCTTAAATGGCTCTAGGCATCTCAAGAGATCACTTGTAGCGCAGTGGGTGTCCACATTCTCGCTGTAGCGCTACAGCAGCTGCGCTACAGCCCTTATTCCCCATGCGGAGGTGGATTACCAGGAGCACTATAACTCCAAGGTTATAGCGCTCTACATGACTTGCCAGTGTGGACGGGGAGGAGGTTATAGCGCTCGTGGGGGCTTTATAGCGCTATAAAGTGCCAGTGTAACCATGGCCTAGGTTAAAACCAATAATCTATCCCAGGCCTGCACAACTCGGAAAGCAGGGAGGGCCATATTACTGCAAAAAACCATCTGCGGGCCGAAAAGCTCCATCCTTGCCCTGCCCCCATCCACTTCCTCCCACCCCACCGCTTGGCTTGCTCCGCCCCTACTCACCCCCCGCAGGCCACACAGTGAGCCCCTGCGGGCCGCATGTGGCCCCCGGGCCGCATGTTGTGCAGGCCTGATCTATCCTAAGCAATCTAAGATTAAAAGTAGTATCTATATGTCTATATATATGCTTATATGGTCCCCTATATTATTACTATTATATTAGTATGTCTATATATATACTTATATGGTCCCCTATTAACATAGTGTCCAAGTATTAGACTTTGGGAAGGTGTCAGAAACAAAATAAATGTGGAATATAAAAAGCTGGTGGTTATAAAACACCTTATAGGACTAAATGTTTAGAACCAACATTACTGCAGTTGAGCATTGGTGAAAATGGGACTTCATAGGCCATTAAGTCTACGTTTTCCCACTGAATCCAGAGACAGAAAGCCTGTGCTATACAACATTGTATTGATTTACTGGGCAAATTCATACAGCTAGCTTCTGTTCCCAGTGACATAGGCTCAGAGTTATTTGAGATTTATACTCATTAAATGAGAACAGAATTTGCCTCTTAGAGTTCAAAAAGCCTCAAAATGTTTTTGTGCTTACCTGAGAATGGATGATCTATCATTGCATAGTCAGGTCAGAACATAAAACACACAGCTGCATTTAGGTCATGATTCAGCAAAGCACTGAAACACATGCTTATCTTTAAGCATGTCAGCAGTGTTGGGTATTTAAACACATGTGTAAGTGTTTTGCTACACTGGGGCCTTAGTTCAAGTCCCCTTAAATGAATATACTGCTGGAGAGGTACATGTATAATTAAAGTAATACTGTATTTTATGTCTCAGCCTTTTTTGCAAACAAATATTTTGTGATGCTATTGTTATATTTATATAAGAACACTAAGGTTCAGAGAAATACTTAAATCAGGAAGCAAAAATACAAGTGCTGGTTTAGAGCCCATCCAGTGATCATGTTTGCCTCTTCAGAAATGAAATAAATAAGGCTGTCATAGCTTGTCTATTCCTGGCCTTTGTTGAACAATTAAGACAAGGGACCATAAATTCCACCGGGGTTACCATAAAACTGAGGGATAACTATATAATTTATATTGGTTTGAGTCCCTTACATTCTTTGTTCCTGTGTCTAGCTAAGCCATTCCTTTCCATCTAATCTTTTTCCTGTTTATCTGGAATAGCCAAAAGAAACAGTTACAGTTATATGTCTGTGCCAGAAGGATTCAGTCACTGCTGTTCAGCCTCCTCCGCAGGCTTTATAAGGTATCTTGCTTTCAGTTTACATTTTCCCAATTCAAAATTGCAAAGCTGCTCAGGTTTTTGGTGACTAGGTCTCTTAGCACAGACCTCATCACTTTTCTAATTTTAATGAAAACAGGTATTGCATCTTTATGTGTAGATAGAGAGAGAGAGAGAGAGAGAGGAAGCATGTCCTGGACATACATCCCATTTGTAATATTTTTCTGTGTTGAAATATCTTGATTGAAATTTCAATGATTTATCTAACTATGCACCACCTTACATCTAGTTTTTTTTCTACCTATAACTCCCTGCAGAACACGTTTTAGACATGTTGCTGGACCACATCAGTTGTTGGACAATGGACAGTAATGCTCTCATATCATGGACCCAGTTTTACAACCAACCTGAAAGCCAGACCCCACAACTGCACAATGTCACACAAACAAAATCTGCATTTGGCAAAACAGACAGAGCTTGGCATATGATGACTGGTTACTAAGCCATCTACAAAAATATGGATTCTGTGCCCATGAATATTTGTCTGCACAAAATTTGGGGATTTAATGTTGAAGACTGACATCGAAAATTTAATTATCAAACCTGTATAATCTGGGAATGTAATATAAACAATGTATGAAATATTTTACTATTTTACAGTTAACCCATATTTGTACAATAAAATATTACCAGTAGTATTTCATACTGTGTTATCTCATCATATTATGAAAGCAGTGCATATGCAAACAGCAACAGGTTTATAAAACCATAGCAACCATAACTCTGAATTTACTTTATAAATCACAACTTGGCTAGTCCATTATATAGCTTTTTCCAGTGAATTAGAGCTGTATGCAGATCATGTTTGTAATAGAAATGCTAATACCAACTGCAAAGAGTTACAGTTAGGCCACAGAAATTAGTTCCTTATGGATACTGGGCATCTCTTGGATTATCCAGGGAGGAAGAGGGAATAAAATTTGAAAGAAAAAAGAGTAGATTTGTCTATTTTGGTGTTAAAAGGCCAAAATGTGAATAATTAGGAGATGAAAGGCCTGATTCACCTGTCAGTTGCACTGGTGTAAATCAGGAGCAGCTCCATTGAGTTCTATTGAGCTGCACTGTTATAGAACCAGTTTAAATGAGATCAGACACAGAGGATTCACTAGAGAATAAAAAACTAAAAGAAATGAAGTCAGTCCCCCACTCCAAATTAGGACTGTATTCCTTTACACAATACATTGGAGCCATTAAAATCTACTGTTTTCATCCTAAGAAGTAGCCAATCAGAGCTGGTAATACTGTTCTTTAATTCCTGCCATTCATCACTGAGAAGACATACATCTTTGTAGTTAACAATTGCTGCCTGTGTTGCATACATTTAGTATATATGGGAAATCTTGAAACTGCAAAAGTACAACTATAAGAGAAAAGCACTGAATGACAGAATTAATTGAATTTCTTTGCTTTCTTGAGTTTAAGTTACAACTTAAGCATCAGACTGTTATCTGCCTGTAAAACTGAAAGACAGTTATAGTTGCTCCTTAGCTGATCCATAAGAAGACACTCAAGTTTACACCCTGTCCTAAAGATATATGATGTAATTATATATGATGTAATTATATGTAATTATATATAATATAATTATATATATATATTAATTATATGTAATAATATGTAATACATATAATACAATAATATTATTATATATATTATATATATATTATATATTATATGTATTATATATTATAATACAATAATAATATGTAATACATATGTATTATATGTAATAATATATATATTAATTATATGTAATTATAATTATATGTAATTATATATGATGTAATTATATATGTAATTATATGATGTAATTATGTTTACATCTGTATTTGAAGAAGCAACGTTCTTTCTTCTACATTTTAAATTAAGAACCATGTATCAGCAGGATGATAGAACAGTAGTCATCCATGGAGCATGTGAAAAAAACTCCCTAAAGGTGCTGTACTGGAGGTACTGTTGTAATAACTGGGACTAAAAATTTACCCTAAATGTAAGCTCAACTGTAATAAGTACATAAAAGTTCATAAAATGTCACAATAACCTATAACACAACATAAGGTATGAAAGGGAGACAGAAAAACTGAATTAGTCTAAACAAAATGGCCTACTGATATAACTCAATGACTATCTTAAAATCCTACATGGTAAAAACCACCAGAAGATGTAAAACTGGAAATTAATAAAGCAAAATCAGTGTGTCAGATATTAGGACTAATTAGTGGACAAAATAATGAGGGGGTGAGCTATTCCACTCTCCACTCTTATTGTGGGTCCTTAAATAAAGACATTTTGAGAGGGAAATGTTGGAGGCTACTGGAGCATGATTCACCAACTTGGATCATGGCTGCTACCCGCATTGTTTTCTGGGATCCTAGGCTTTCATCATCCTGATCTTGAGAGATGTCCTGGCCAGACCAGGAGTGAGAGATGAATCCAGATGACATAACTGCCTCTACCACTGCCGGCTGAATTCCAAACACCCTCTGAGATCATATGACATTGGTCTTTAACAGCAGCAGTGGCAACAGCTCCAGTTTATTATAACTAACAACTTCTTTTTTACCCCAAAGGACAATTATTACCATCTTTTATACCATCTAAGAGACCAGTCAAACAAGGAAATTTTTCCTTCTAAAACTCTCTCCAGCTAAAGTGAAAGGGGACAAGAAATGTTAAAATGAAAGCCTTATTTAATATTTGTACATTTCATATGCTTTAACTGGTTTTCCCTCTGTTCTTTATCTTTAATAAAAGATTAAAAGGATGTGTTTGCCATGGTGTTAAGCAGGCGGAGGTTTCCGATACCAAACTCCAAACCTCGTTTAACACTGTTTAAGTTTGGACAGTGACTGGGTAATATTAACATCTTTGGCCCGTTTATTTAATCTAAATTAATACAACAGTATTACCCCCTAATTACCAGAAACCACTACCAAATTCATATTTCACAGCTAGCATGCTCTGAAATTTATTATTTTCTTGACAAAGTATTTTTATAGCTTTTTGTCCTCACTTGAGAAATTGCAACTGACATACTGTGCCAATGAATCATTACTGGGGTTAGTACTTACTACAACACAGTGCATCATAGGGCATATTTAAAATAAAACTCATCATAAGAAAAAGAATCACTTATGGTACCACTGGTGTAAACTTTTAACCTACACAGTTTAGGGTACCATTTCACTAATGTTTACAGATAATCAGTGGGTGGATGGGGGAAAATATACCTATGTTGTTGAAATCAGAAAATGGAATGAACAGAGTAAATGTTCTACAAACATGGTAGTAGAATTAATATTAGTTAATTCCAATTGAGTAGTTAATGCTGAAATGCAGTGAAGAATTTTTACCTGGGAAAAGTGGGCTATAAAAGGCTATTAGCGGAGCGCAGGTACTCAAATACTCTCCAATTTGCACATCTGGTATATTACAAAGTCGACATTTATCAATTTACCCTAAGATAACAAGTGCAGGTACTGCACTCACTGGGAGATCATCTCATCACAAGAAAATGCTGTTGGCTAAAGAAAGGTTGTTACTGAGGCTGGAAAATAGTAGATATTTTCTTCCACTGACAGTAATAGGATCCTTGTAGGTCATGTGCTGTGCAAAGCAACATAATTTCAAGGCACTCTTCACATTGCTTTGACAATGATGCCTGAGTAGAATACTACCCTTTGAAGTCAGTTAGTAAGAATGACCATTGCCTGAAACGAAGCCAAGACTAGCTTCGTTTCTGTTAGTCTCTTGTTTAGAGTCTGTAGATATTCCTGAAAATTAAAATTAAATTGCTATAAGTTAAGCATAAGCAAAAACTTTTCCCATAAAAAAGCAGAACAGTTTAGACAAAAGGAGTAACAACTTTTTTTAAAAAAAATTGATTGCAAGATCTTCTAAATTGACTAAGTAGCTTCTGGCCTCTTACAATTTTGGGTTTTCAACCTGTTCCATGACATTAACAATAAAAATATTATCTTTGTAATAAATGGGTCTATTTATCTGAAAAAAATCTGTAATATTTAAAAAGCTCCCACAGTGTGCAGCTACTACAGTAGTTGCCATTAAAAAGTCACCATTTACCAACAGTTACAAAAACTATCCAGTTATTAAAGTCCAAGAAACACCGATGGTATCACAGATTCCAGCATGTGATGGGTGAACCCCCCCCCCCTTGGCACCCTTACTACTCCATCCAATAAATAACCTTGTGTTTCCTTTCTTATGAACTTTAATCAAGAAGTTACATTACTAGTTTAAAAAGTCTCTACATAAAACTATATATTGGTTGGAGAGGCACAGCTGTGAATATATTATTGGATACATTACACCCTCCTAGTCACATGTTATGTGGGCTAGTTCACAATGTACTTGATGGTTGTTCAAAAGCAGATTTATTCCATTATATTTTTCATGCATTTGGTCTCTCTGTGTAATTCCTTAACTGTAATCCCTCTCTCTGTGCGTGTTTGTTAAGTATGATGGTTGGTTTTTGAAGAGAACTTTGTCATCAGACTTTTCCATTCATTGAAATAATGTAACAGTTTGCCACATTGTCTGATGTGGCCATGTTCTGCTTTTAGTTGTACTCATGCTAAATCTGGAATAATTCTGCTAGTCCTGATTCTCTTTTCACTTAAGCCAATTTTACATCGCAGGAGTTATTACTGAATTGCACAAGAAAAAAAAGGCCTAATACTTAATGTCCCCATGAAATGTAAAAGACAGTACTTTATAAAAACATATTTTATGGCTATTTCCCGACCCCGCTTTTTAAAGTAGAGAAGTGCGTTTGTGCCCACAAAACTGAGACATTAGCATTAGTTTGAGCCGGGTATAGTGGGCGGGCAACATATGTGAAATATTCATCCACTCGCAAAACTATTTAAACCACAGGATTTAAAGGATTTAAACCACAGAATTTAAAGGATTTAAACCACAGGCCAAATTCTCTTCTCCTTCACATTCATGTAAATGTGGAGTAACTCCATTGGAAGCAAATAGACTTACTGTGTGTATACACAGCTGAAAACAAAAGCAGGATTTGTCTCCATTTACAAACATAAAGGGGCTAGTGCAAAAGTCCACTGCATGATCTAGACCTTGATTTAGTTGGGGTTGGTCCAGCTTTAAGCAGGGGGTTGGACTAGATTCCTGAGGTTCCCTTCCAACCCTGATATTCTATGATTCTATGACCTTGATTCCAAAGAAGTTCTCTCTTTCTTTAGTAGAGTAGGCAGTTTTACAGACCCCCTAGAAATAAATATGCATAGTTATCCGGAGTAATCTTGCTTTTTCCTCATGAAAAATAGAACATAGGATTAAATTTCAGTTTTATTATTTTGTTTTCTTCTAGAATAGTCACAAAGAAACCTCCCCTGGGTTACACCTACAATAGAATATACCTATTTCCTTTTCTCTTTTATGGAAGTTTACAGTTTTTGATCAAAAATAGAAGTAGAAAGAATATAGATGGTTGTATCCCTGCAGTGCAGCTACATTAGTTTCTTCCGGAATGAGAAAAAGAGTAGTATTTGAGTGATGTCTAATCTAATCTTGGGATGCCAGGGGGCATGCTACCCTAGAATTTTTTTAAGTCGTTTCTTGAATTGTGAACTATAAGTGCTCATTTTAAAGCAGGCTACTTTGTGAAGTAGGACAAAAGCAGATGATTTTTTCCCCTTTGTGTTTATATGGTATTTGGTCTTCTCCATCACTTGTCTATTCTTCTAGTCTCCTTTTCTTTGTTCATTGAGTCCTGATCTCCCAGCTTCATTATGCATGCAGCTCTGGTTTCAAAGATCTTATTTATTTTTATTTCCTGCCCCCTTTCACTTGTTTCTCTTTTCATTCTTTCTTGCTTTCGTCCCCTGAATGTTCTTCATTTTTTTCTCTGTGCATTATTTTTTTAAAATAAATTCTTCCATTTGCCTTTACATTTCCCCTATCACTTAGCAACATTAAAAAATGTAACTCCATAATCTGTAAACTTAACCCCCTAAATTTTCACATATACAAGTAAATATGCACGTAACGTACTCAGTTCAGTAAACAGTCGGGACAGCTGCATATGTTATATGCACAAACATATGAGCCACATGACCTTTGGTCACTCCATATTCTCTCTCTCTACTTGAATAATGCGTAACCAGTTTACTATATGTATACTGTTGTATTTTCAATATATTGAAGTAATTCCCTTATGTTTGCGGATATTGTACTAGGGCTTTGTCAAAGTCAAATAGCAAAACACTTTACATTTAAAAAAGAAATGTATTGTAATGGCAAGAGTCACCAGATGACGCATTACACATAATTTTCTAAGTTCTTTTTCTTAGAGTACAAGCAAATGTTCAGTTTTGGGAAGATCTCCTGTGTGTTGTGGTTATGTTATATTATGCTATATTTTGTTAAGGATCTGGGTAGCAGGAGCAGTGTGAGGAGAAGAGAGTTTGCCTTCTACCTAGGCATTGCTGTTGGGTTGAAGTTCCTGAAAGAAGGGATTGCTCTGCATGTTATTTTTGAGCAACTCCCTGCTTTCACCCAGCAGCTTGCTACCAAGTAGAGAGACTATGAAACCTGAAGCTGCATTTGGAGGCTTCCCTTGGGCCTTGATTGGAGGAGCACCAGGACATCCAGTTGGCCAGGGCTTTGTACTCAAATCCAAAGAGTGGCACAGGAAGTTGTCTGCACAACTGGGCCCTACTGGACTGATGCTTGGACCCCTTGCCGACACTATAGACTCTGACCTGCCTGATTCCTAGGATTTTGACGTTAGCCTGACTTCTCATGCCCCAGATAAGTGCTTGGCCCCATGTTTATTTCCCAGGAATGTGAACACAACTCTTCTGAAGTAGGTTACAAACCACTAGACCCAGCCTCCTACATGCTGGCCATGACATCTTATCCCTTAAGAAATCAGTCTGACAGGGAGTTTAAAGTCGAAAACACAGGTGGGAATAAGGTAAATCAAAGACTTACTGAATTGCACTCTGTCTCTCACAGCTTGCAACTCAAACTCTCTTTCTTTGTTTCTAAAGTCAGGCTGCCACTTCTCCCATCAAAATGCTGGGGCTGTGCAGCCCTGACTTGTCATTGGTCCAGGGAGCTCTTCATCCTGATCACCCCAGACAGAAACCCCTCTATTGGCCCCGCTAGGGATTTTAAATGTCTTCTGTCCCCATCCCTGACTCCAAGCAAGCTGAGAATAGAGTCAAGGTGCTTTGGCTGCTATCTTAGTTGTAAAGAGCCCCTTATGTAATCAGACTGCAACTCCAGGAGATGAGAAATCCCATGTGGGGGTTACAGTACTACCCACCCTGATCCAGCACACTTAATTGTCAATCACACAAGTAATCCCCTTGATGTCAAAGCCAATAATGTTGAGTACTCGCCAATGCAAAGATTGCCAATACCGTATGTGTTAGTAGCATTATTGTTATGTGACTACAGGAACTGACATAGTTGATCAGACCACATGTCCATCTGGCCCAGTATCCTGTTTCTGGCTGCAGCCACTACCAGATGCTTCAGAGGCAGGTGCAAGCAACTTCAGAGCAGGCAGTAAGCCCTGAGGAATCAAAACTAAGACCACCAAACTCATTATACATAGGCCACCAAAAGCCAGAATAATGGTAGGCTTTAAAAAAGTGATTAGCTAGACTCTCTCACTCTATTCATTTCCATAGATCATATCTAAAAATAGCACATAACCAGGAATATTTTATTGTGAACTGCCTTGGAGATAATTCATTTAAACATAACTTTGAAGACAAATGAGAATTTCAGTGTTTCAGCAGTGATGCTGCTACTATACATTGCATCGTTGTTAGGCTTTTACATCTGAAATGCTGACAGACCTTTCTTCCTGGTGTGTACACAGTGAGCTGGCTGTAATACTTTATATTAGGACTAAATCTGGGATCTAAAATTTCTATAAAGAATGATTTTGGTGGTGGAGGGAGGATTATATTTGGGGTTTGTCAGCATCCCTCTAAGCTAATTACAGTATTTCATTTTAACAAAGGGATCAACATACCCTGAGTACCCTTTAAATGTGAGTCTGGAATTTTCCAATGGGCTGTAAGCCTATTGCATATTCAACTCCTATTAACTTTGATTGGTACTTGGGCATCTAACTCCCTTAGGCGCCTTTGGAAATCCCAGGCTAACCCATTAATAAAACACTCCAGCTGCACTCCCTGGCCACTTTACAAGATTCACCTTCTCTAAATAAGTCTAAGTAGGATGGATGTCTAAGATTGTGTTGTAAAAATGAAATCTACTTAACAGCAGTCTAGGATTATTTGGTCCTGCCTCAGCACAGAGGGCTGGATTTGATGACTTCTCAAGGTCCTTTCCAGCTCTACATTTCTATGATTCTGTGACTAGATAGCTTACTATATAAACTTACCTATTCTCAGAGCCTTCAGACAATCTATATAGTACTTTCGGTTTTCCAAGGTCAGTGATTTCTCTTTCCTTTCATTTCATATATTGTGCACTGCAGATTTGTTGTACTTGTATCTCATTTTGGTTTGGTTCATTAATTTTTTTCCTTTTTGTTTGTGTTGTATTTTCATTTTGAAAATATTGTATTTGTATTCACTTCATTTTTATTTCTCTGTATTTAATTTTGTTGTTCCTTTGTCTTGGTTTTCTCAGTATTGACTGTACTTTTTCTTCTTGCCCTTGAGAAGCAAACTGAAATGGAATTTAATGGCATGGACGAAACAGTTCATCTGTATGGCTCATTGCAGTTTTAAAGGACTCTAAGTTCTTACATTCTCTGAAATGAGGAGACAGCATTGTTAAACTATGAAAACAATTACTGGGAAGAGAAAACCAATATCTAGATCTTCCTGATCAACTAATGGAATGAGGTCACAGTATTCTCCTACACTATGAGGAAAAAACAGACTACCTCAGGATTTTACACGATCACAACTCTTGTGGTTCATAAGGAAAATATATAAAAATCATAAGTAACCCCAATTGGATACTGTAAGGTGATATGTCCCTCCTGTGTTGTGCTCAAGCCAATCTGCAAGCCAGGAACTGGTCTGGTGACTCCCAGGGCAGGTATAGAAACCCCACAGGAGGAACAGCAGCTCAGTCTGCTCAATGTCACTCCAGGACTTGGAACTCACTCCTGCCTGGTGGTGAGAACAGACGTCCCAAGCCTTAGGCTGCTCCAGCCCTTCTCTTGTTGTTGCCCTGCTCCTAGCCCTGCTCTCACTCCAGCCTTGCTCCAACCCAGCTCTGGACTCCTGAGTCCAGCTCCAACCACTAGGCCCAACTGCCATGGCTCCAGTCACTATATCTGACTATCCCCGTTATGGTTTCTGACAGATATGATGCTGGACTATTTGACAGAAGCAAGCAAGCTCTGTGATACATAGCAGAAATGAAAAGAATGTGAATAGTGGTGAAAAACATGGATATTAAATATGCATAAAGAATAAAAAACAATGATTTAAAGAACTTGAGAAGGTTGCAATAGAACCATCATTTCTGCTTGGCCATCAAGCCTGTATGAACAAAATATGGCCTGCTTATAACTAACATTATTCTCATCTTCCTGCAGCAGGACCAAGGATATAGTGTAAATTAAAGGAGGCAAATCCCCTTTCAATCTATCACTTTTCCTCTACTTCTGTTTAATTCCATCTGCTAGGAGTCATACTTAAAATCTGGCTAGTTAGAAGCAAAGCTGTAGCCCTGGATAAATACTAGTAGTATGAATGATCACAGCCATAGCAGTACTTTGAGGCACAGAAAATTTATTTTAACATGAAGCAGGAGGGCTCATTACCTCTTCTCCCCTCTGTCTCTCTCTAGTAAATTGTCTTAAATTAGACAAATCTAAATCTTCTACTGCCAATTCTATACTGAACTCCACTTTTAAGTAGCATCATGAGCTGCCTCTCTTAGTCTGTGCAGTTCAGCCTTGTCCTGTTTCCTTCTTCTGAGTCTGTAACTAATTATATGAATTAAATCAACACACTTTAAAGGAAACAGGCAATGAACAACCCACATAAAATGAAAATTCACAAATGCAATAGATTTCTATTACAGTATATATAATACTTTTCATCTTCAGATGCTTTACAAACATTCATTAATCCTCCCAGCGCCCTGGGGAGTCACGGTTGGTACAATAAGGCATGCTATTTACCCCATTTTATATTTCATATTTCCAAAGTGGTCAGTGAAATGTTTAGATTTAAAATTCTAGGTACCCATTCTGCAATGAACACCAGTGTGGGTGCACCCATGGACCTGTGTCAAATCCTACAGTGTAAACTTAGCTGCACTGGGACATAAAGATCCACCTGGACAGAACTCATTGTAAGGTTGTGGGTCCTAGTTCTTAACGCATAACTACAAACCACCTAGCTGATTGTTTTAAGCACCATTCACACCCCTTGACCAAACAAGGAGGGTACAATGGGTATTTTGCAGTTTCTCAGGTAATCTAAAACATACGTTTATTAGATAGATACCTATTTAGTTGCCCTAGTGCAATTCTCATAATTTTTAGAAATATTTATTTGCTTCAAGAACTCATTTAACTATCTGTCATTGTCCACTGGAAGCCTGAGATAATAATTATTGTTACCACCACTGTTGGAATAGTAACAACTGCATACACCATTTTCCCCCACATAATATCAAATCACACTTGTTTGCAACTCTGTTGCTGAAGAACAAAGATTTAACTTGTTACTAATAGCAACTGTATATGCCTGTGCCAGAAGCTATCAGTGCTATATTCATAGATCCTTAGGGTATATCTACACAGGAAAATAAAAAGCTCTGCAACAGTAAGTCTCAGAGCCTGGGCTACAGACTAAGGCTAGCACTCTGGTGCTAAAAATTGCCATATAAATGTTTGTGCTTGGTCTGGAGCTCTAGTTATTTTACCATCTTTTTAAAATGTGGACATGAAAATTCTATGCAGCAGCCCAGTATTGGTGTCACCAACCTCATATACAGAGGTAAAAATCACCTCCCTACTCCTACTCCCTTTTATATATCCAAGTATCTCATTAGCTCTTTTTGCCACAACATTGCAATGAGATCTCCCACAGAGATGCTCATCCACGATAATCCCCAAATCCTTTTCAGAATCATTGCTTTCCAGGATACAGTCCCTTACTTTGAAGGTCTAGTAGTCATCAGAAAGCTGCAGGGGAAGGGCTAGTGGTTAGGATTCACTGAGGCATATGGTAATAGCAGGGGAGCCAGGACCCACCCACTCCACCAGGCCCTGATCCAGGGCCCATGGACAGAGAGCGGGTGGACCCTCTGAGTTACCCTCCCTCTCCTTCTGGTCCCAGATAGGGAAAAAGAAAAATGGAAAAGAAAAGTAAATCATCAGCCCCAGCTAGGCTCAGCACACAGTCCTGGTACTTCAAGGAGCTGACCCTAGTCCCTTTTGGCAAGAGCCTGCAGGGTACTGTACTCCTCCCAAGCGCCATCCTTCTGAGCTGGGTTGTTCCTTTTTCAATCCTGTCCCAGTTGGAGCATGCTCTGCAGAGCTGGAGGGGCAGGGCCCAGTACTGTACTTTAACCCTTTCCATCCCAGTGTGGGGTTTGTTGCTCCATCACAATAGGTATGGCCTGCTTTCTTTGTTCCTGGATGTATAACATTTTATTTGTCTGTATTAAAAATGCATTTTGTTTTAATGGGTCAATTTTACCAAGGGTTCTTCTATACTACCCACCGAATCGGTGGGTAATGTTCAATGTATCAGGGATAGATTTATCACATCTCGTCTAGACATGATAAATCGATCCCCAAATCGACGCCTGTACTCCATCTTGGCAGGAGGAGTAAGTGGAGTCGACGTGGGAGCCACCGCGGTTGACTCACTGCCTTGAGGATGGCCAGGTAAGTCAAACTGTGACACTTCGACTTCAGCTACACAAATAGCATAGCTGAAGTTACATATCTTATTTCAACACCCCCTCTTCCCCCAGTGTAGCCCAGGCCTCAGTGATCCAATTTGCTCATATGACAGGTTAGATAAACATGGCAGGCATAGTCTAGGCATATTTTGTTTTGCGTCAGTGCAGGTGGCTGGACTAGATGACCTCTGGACCTTCCATCCCTCCATTTCTAAGATTCTATGACTGCAAAGTTGTACTCAGGATTAATTAAGGATGTATTAATTTGGCTCAACAAACTCATTGTCTAATTTGGTGAAATTTTATAGTAAAGAGAAAGAAACACACTTGGCAAGAACATGACCCAATGGGTTTAATCATATGCTAAAGGGGAAAACTTTGCATCTTGATAAAACATTGGTAGCACATCACTACAGTTTGCTGACTTCACAGGATATTTGAGCAATGATTAAGTATTGTTTGTAAAGCACTGTTTAAATGTTAAGCATTCTCATGATTCAAAATATCATATTTGTATTATTAATATGTACACTCGGCACATAGATGGAGGTACTACTCATGTGATAAACTGCACAGTCAAGCAATTAATTTCTTTATCATAGACTTTGGGACACTTGCACTAGCACTTTACCCATTAATCCATCTCTTTGAGATTTATTTCTGCCATAGTGCAGAATCTGGCCCATTGTCATTTCCCAGGATCTATAATGTTACGATATCAGTGTGTACATATTTTGTTTTCAAGTACGTTGCCTTTATTTTGCTATGAACATTCTTCCTTGAAAACAGTTGTTTGCTATGCTGAAATTTTTGAAATTCAGGAGAAAATTAAGAGAGTAAGCTGACAAATACTTGGAATGTATTGTGAGGAACTGTCTCCTGGTTGGGATGTGGATATTAATTGCCAAGACCGAGAGAAACAAGATTATCTACACCTTAATTCCCAGTAATCTAAGGGCATGGGCATCAGAGTGTCTTAATGAAAAGATTGCCAGACTTTGTTAACATGAGAAAAACAATGCATTTGTCCCTAGCTTTGTTCTTAGAAGTGGCTGAACCAGTCCGGCTGAAATTTTCCAAAATCTTTTACTTAATTTCAAGAGAATTTTAGAACTAGATGTTGAAGATTCCATCTAGGTAGCTTGTTTAAACTATTTTATATGATTCTATGCTTGCTGGCATCTCTGAGTCAGGTTCAGATTAATGTGATGGTAACACTTTAAATTATGTGTCCCATGTGAAAGTATTTAATTTAGATTGAATAGATTTTGGGGTGAGTTCTTTTCTTTGAAAGACTCAGAGTGTAATGTGCTTTATGAAATGTGGTTTCTGAAGCTTACAGCTAGCATTCAATCTTATATAATATGCCTCAACATACCCTGTTTAAAATAGTGTTTTTATTTTGACAGTCAATACAGGAGTCTTATACAATATGTTTTGCATGTATGACAGTAAGAGTATTAAGAATTCTTCAAAACCTGCAATTTCTCTTTTCAGTGCTACTGCAACTCCCCCTTTAAGTTTAAATAAATTATAGCCATGATTCACCCTTAAAAGCTTTCCTTTGTCCTTGAAATATAAAATAAGTGTACATCACATGGAAAAATAAAATGGAACAAAATGTTATCACTGCTTATACTGATAGAAAAAGGAGCAAAACAAAGGTGCTCTTTACTCTGGATAGGAGCCTAATTTAAAATATTTTGAAACTGCAATTTTCTTTAACTATTATTTTGGTGATTCCCCATTAATTTTGCCTAGCATTTCTTTATGACTGGCTGAATCTCTATCCTTCACTTAAGATTTAGGTTGTAATAACTTATTCAAAACATTTCAGCAGTTTTTCCCCTTCAACAATCTTTCATCTGCCTCCTTTCCTTACTCAATGCATTTCAAGAGTATTCACAAGGAAATAATGCCATAATAAAGCTATCATGCAAATCTAATATATCGTTATTCTAGTAACCTCAAAGTAACATTACAGACAAAACCATAAAACATTAGAATGTTGACCTAATATTGTAGTAAATTCAAGTTATTCATGGAAGGAATGCAGTCAAAGCATTAGGAACTGGTAAAATTGTATAGCTTTACGTAGATTCAGAGTATAGATATAGCACCATCAACTGAAATCAGTGGGCAGCCCAAAGCAAAAGCTAAACATTTTGTAAGTGTAATCTCCATTAACTGAACACAAAATGCCAGAGATTTTTATGCCCAAATCCAGCAAAACGCTTAAAACAATGCAAAACTTTAACTACCTGATAGCCTCATTGACATTAAAGGGACTGCACACATAAGTACATTGATAATTTTAAATAAGTCTTCACTGGATCAAGGTGGAGATTTTCAAAGGTAAAAAACTCCTGTTGTCTTTCAATAGGAATAGGTGCCTAATTACCATTTGTGCCTCTGAAAAAGATCTATCCTGCAGGCCTTTGTCAAGGGCTATGTGGCATTATAGGGGCTGGCAGCACCCCTTATTATTAAGATTGCCCAACATGTCCCATTATAAATCCTTGTTTCCAGTTGTTTTTCAACTTTGCGAACTTTAAATGTTTCAGGTGAAATTTTTATGTGCTGGATGTCTTCCTCGGGATCATTTTTTCTGAAAAAGTTCAGCTAAAACAGTTGAGCAGTTTCTGAAACCAAGACTGGGAGAAAATACATTGTTTGGGCCATGTTAAAAAAAATCTGGAAACCTTTTCTTTGAAAAGCTCTCCTGCTCCCATGGCTAAGAACAGGCACTTTAAATTTGTAAGGGGGTGGCCTTTGTGTCAGGTAGGTGTCTTTTGCCATCCCAGTGAAAAACAACCGACATTTGGTCTGGATGTAAGACACTGAATAATTGCAATTTGCACATGCTTAATAGAGACTTGCTAGCACTTGACAAAAGCTCTAAATATTCCATTCCTCACTGAGCATGTCCAAGCCTCTCACAGCTCCTATATGTGACTGCGCTGCGCATGCACCATCCACACCGACAGACTGAGCATGTTCAGTCCTAGACTATGGGGGCTTAAAAAGACTTTCCCTGTAATGACTGCTCCCACTGTTCCCAGCCACTCTAAGCCAGAGGTTGGGGCTAGGCACTGGCCCTGAGGGCATGGGGTACGGATGTAACCCTTCTGCCCATCAGAGTTGGCAGCAACAAGGGCCGGGTTCAGTATCCAGGGGTTCCATTCCAATAGCACAATACAAAAACCGGCTCGAGCCCCCACCCAGTGACCTGGGACAACCATATACCACCCCTCTGGGCGTCTGTAAGAGACAATACTTCCCCTCTCGCAAGCACAGAGTCTGAGTGTACCAAAGCCTTTTAATAACAGGGAGAAACAATGTGGCATTATATCGGGGAAACACCACAAACAAGGTTAATAAACCAAACCATGAACCAGAAGCCCCCCTCCCAGCAAATAGGTCGCGGCCTTCCCTTTGGCTCTTGACTTCCACAACCCCAAAAAGTCACTCAATAGTCCCAAAGTCCAGCAGCCCAAGAGTATCTGTTCTGGGTCAGTGCAGAGCTCAAAAGTCAATTGGCAGAGTCTTACCTCCCAGCCTGGGTGGAAATGGAGGGTAGGGCACGGGGCACCTTACGTGGTCCGAGGCCGACTGCGCCACCTCTCTGTGGGGTTCTGCTGCAGCCCTCACCCAATCCGCTCTGCTCGCTGACACTCGAACTGCTCTGCAGCGCCAGTCACTCCGCTAGCCGTCCTGCTAGCCGACACGCGGACAGCTCTGCGGTGCCAGTCACTCCGCTAGCCGTCCTGCTAGCCGACACATGGACAGCTCTGCGGTGCCGGTCACTCCGTCAGCAGCACAAATGGCTCCGCTAGTCGACACACGGACTGCTCTGCTGTGCCAGCCACTCCGCCAGCCACACGAACTGCACCCAGGAACCGCTCGGCTGAGTCCGCTGCCAGTCGCACAAACTGCACCCAGGAACTGCTCGGCTGAGTCCGCTGCTTTGCTCTGCTAGCTGCCCAAATTGCTTGGTGCCACCAACATGCCTTTAGGCCCGCCTTCACTTAACACAGTGCTCAGTGGTTTCAGCTCTTAAGTGATTTCAGCTCTTAGTGGGGCGGGGGGTCAGCACCTTAACACAGGTACACCAGCAGACTTAAAGTGAATTCAGCTTAGCAGGCTGAACCAAGACTCCTAAGAGAATCAAAATTAGCTCTAACATTCCACAGTGGAGAGAGGCACAGTGTACGGTGTACACTGTGTACTGAGAGCGTGCGGAGTTGGACAGCGCTACGCCCGGCTCATGAGACGGCTCATGGTGTCTGACACCATCAGGTGGTCCAGGGACATATACACTGAACACATCACAGGACATCGTCAGTATCAGGTCGAGTAGCCGAGACCACCGGCCAGGGAAGCAACCCATCTCACCTTTCCTGACAAACAGAGGGATGCACCCCACCCATATACTTATCGCCTGCACCGCCACGGACTTGGACTCTCGCTACACACCATGGGTGGCGTACCCGAACACACCTATACACTAACACTTTCAAAAACTCCCACACCCCAATCTGGATCTGTGCTGGATATGAAATATGCATGTACTTTGAAAACCCTGTACCTGTTACCTACAATCGCCCATAACCCCAGCCTGACTCCAGATGCCCAGCACCTTACTTCTTAACTTGTGTATGTTTTCATTTTTTTAACATTAGTTTTAATAAAGTTTTAGACCTGGGGGGGCCCTTAGACAAGTCCCTCACCAAAAGATATAAAGACCTACCCATGACCTCTCTCAATCTCAGAGTGTTCTGAAACGCATGGCCCTTGCCCAGTGAGTGCTACCTAGATGATGGTGAGTCCCTCCATCATAACAAGGGCCAAGTACGTGTCCATAGTCCTTCATTCACCAAATCAGGGTAACATCACTTTATATTTCCTGCCCCAATAACATAGAAACTGGGCCTCCCACATCAGCCGAAGTGGCCATGTGGGCTGCTGTGGGCTCAGGCTAGGCGCAGTGGGTGTGTCTATGCAAATGGATCAGCCCCAAAGTTATTTTCCAAAACTCACTGCAATTCCCATAGTTCGCCACCAGATGTCAGAATATATCTCATTCCTGACACTGCTTACACGTATCTTCTGTGTTCTCAGTGATCCTCCTGCTAGTGCCCGGGGCAGCATGGAGACAAAAGCCATATTATTCAGATGCAGCGGGGACCAAAAGGAGGAGGAAAAGGACAAGGAGTCTGGTGAGACTGGGACTTGAGGGGGGAGAAACTCGGACTGGGAGTTGTGGGAGGCTGGGACTGACTGGGCAAAGAGACTGGGAACTTGGATGGGGCAGACAGGTTGGAACTGGTTGGACAAGGAGACTGGGATTGGGAGCTACAAGGGAGGAGACTAGACGAGGAGCTGGTGAGGGAAATGGCAGAGGGGGACTGGGAACCAGCTGTTGGGTGGTGGCAGGAAAAGCACTGAGATTGAACAATGAACTGGGTTGTGAGAAGATAACTGGGATTGGCTGGGCAAGAACACAGGGAAAGGTTGGAGGTATGAAGTGAGAGAATGAGGAGCCCAAGGGGTAGAGATTCTGTCGGGAGCCAGTGAGGTAGGAAGAGGAAGAGAGATCGGATAAAGAACCAGGAGGGCACAACTGTGATTGGCTGAGCAAGGGGACTGGGGGAAAGAACAAGGGATGGGACTGTCAGAATTGAGACTAGCTGTGCAAGATGACTGGGATTGGGTAGGTAAGGAGAATGGGTCTGGGACAAGGAGTCGGGTGCAGAAGAGACAGAACTGGGACAGGGACAGGTTAGAGAGGATGGAGCAGAAGGAGAAAGCTTGGAGTACACTGGCAGAAGTGTCTGTGCTCACTAGAACTCACCATCCTTAAGAGCCTGGAATAGAACCCAAGATTATTGAGTCTCAACACTCCTCAGATCCAGCACATATCTTTGAAACCCACTGGAAAAGTGCCTCTCTCATCCCCTTCTAGTGCAAGTTCACAGTGGATGAAATCCTGCTATTGCTGTCAGTTACTCTTAGCTCAAGTGGCCTCTTCAAGGACCTAAAGATTCCAAGCTAGCAGATAGACCATGTGGGTGTCAATTTGACGGAATTTCTCTTTTTTCCATTTGCTTTTTTTTAATCTTAGAAAATTACACACACAAAAAGAGAATATTATTAACATACATTACGAAATATCATTAAAAACATTACTAAGCTTGTAAAGTCAAACACTCAACAGTTAGTTAGGAAATTCCAGAATTAAGTTTGGCTGTTCAACAATAGCTTATGGATTTATAGATATCGTGGCCCAAAGGGACCACTATGATTATCTAGTCTGACTTCCTGGTTAGCCCAGTCCACAATACATCCCCAAAATTATTCCTCGAGCATATTTTGCAGAAAAACACCCAATCTTGATTTTAAAATTCTCTTTGATGGAGAATCCACCACAACCCTTGGTAAATTGTTCCAATGGTTAATTACTCTCACTGTTAAGAATTTATGCCTTGTTTTCAGTCTGAATTTGTCTAGCTTCAACTTCCAGCCACTGAATCAGACTATCCTTTTTCTGTTAGACTGAAGAGCCCATCATTACATATTTGTTCCTTGTGTAGATGGCTTGTCACCCCTTAATCTTCTGTTTGTTAAGCTAAATAGAACTGAAATTGTATTTAGGTCTGTAGTACTGTTAAAAATGTGTGGAAAGAAACAATGACGAGGCTGAATAATTTAAAATAAACATTCATCCCGTCCAGTAGATGGCAATCTTGAGAATAGCCAGGTGTTAAAAAGAATGTCCACCACTTTTTGGAAATGTAATAAAGAGGACGAGACTTTAATGCTAATGTTCTAGGACTATAAAAAGCTTTTTTTTAAAAAAAAATCTTTGGAGGCTAAACTTATTTGCTGTTAATATTTTTGTTTCTCCACAGCAGCCTCAACTGCTGAGAATAGTGTAATTTTTCATAGGAAATGTTATTGCAGTAGTACCATTTTTTTCTGAAAATGTTCTTCACTTATATACAATAATGAGTAAACCATAATAATGTATTTGAGGTTTACTGCAATGTTTTATTCCTTCATGACACGTTCATATGACCTAATAGTTATTATCACAGCAAGAATCTATAATGTTGGAATTTGCCAATGTGGATTCACATTTGTGGAATCAATATGCTAGCTCATCATTTTCTGATTCCTGACATATCCTTTTTTCTGAGCTTTCCACTTTTTAAGTAGTAATTGGCTGAGGGAATTATTGCCATTACTTGGTGTGGAAATATCTGGTGTTTTTCTGCTTGCTGCAGTTCCAAAAGTGAAAATTGACTGGCACAGACCAAAATTAATTTGATTTTCTTTGGAGCGCTGTATTTGCTCAGAAAACCTCATCAAATTGAAATCTCTTTATGAGCTGTAGTGTACGTACATCCACATGAACTCCCTGAACAATTATAATTTAAATAACTGTTCTGTTTTATGAAATATTAAAATGGTCAATTTTCTGGCTTTGTAATTTATCCAATTCTTTACTTTCGCTAGACTGATAAATTCAGAATGAATGTATTATATTATATCTTTGCAGATTCACAGTATCCAGAATTGAAGGACTTATCTGTTAGAATACAATAAGCACTCAATAAAATGGAAACATAATAAACCACAATAGCACTTATATATAAATATACACACATTATAGTAAAGTGAAATATATATTTACACTATCTCTGTGAAGAAGGGAAATAAGTATCAAGTGTATACCGTTAGCTCCTGTCTATTAACTGCTATGCCAGAAATATTTACACTGTAATGAACTAATATACCACCATTGTGTCAAATGCTGTTCCACATGCAAAAGTGAACTGTAAAAAAAATTATAACTGCATTTTTAAACCTCTTTAAAATCCTAAACCATGAACACAGTTTATGTGACACTGTTATAGTTGCATTGACATTTGAAAATAAAATAATATTTAAGAAGCAATTTCATTTTTACTCACATCGAAAGATCTGCTCTCAGGATAAGATGAATCTGCCCCCATCTTGTCTTTTCTGAGGGTTTCCCTGGCAAAATTCCATTGTGTCCATGAAAAAATTGGTGATAACTGATGGATGGATCGTTATGAATGTAGTGGACATTGTTTTGTATCTAGATCCAGTAGTATTGGTGCAGTTTCTCTAGGCAAGCTGTTTGGGGAAAGGCCTAAGAAACCACAAAGAGTTTACAACATCCATTTTGCCCTTTCACATTTAAATTCTAATATTCTAATGTTAATTTACCCTCTTTAGTCTATAAAAATGGTCAGTATATTTGTTTATTTTGTTAAGCAGTGTGAGCAACCAAGTCCACTTTGGAACACTACTTCTGAAATGTGTGTTTGCAGTAACCTGTATGGAACAATATAAAACAGTGATCTGTTGTAGCCTCCAGCAAGGCAGAAGAGTAGCTGTGGCACCATTACATTAGTGTTCTAGCACTTCACTTAGCCATTTGTTGTGTAATCGCTTTAAAAAAGAAGAAATAAATGCAAAAGGACAAGGAGAACAGAGCAGAGGTGAGCACAGACTCTTCCTTTCTTTCTACTTGTTGTCTGGCCCATTCTTCTTCTTTTCTGTGTCAACAATGGGACACTAGGGTTGCTTTTGATGGCCATGGGTGGGTTAAGTCTTCAAAATGGGTTACAATGTCTTTAGAAGGATTAAATGGCACTCTAGGCCCGACATATTATTAAACTGATCTTCTAGATAAAGGTCTCCCTGTGACTAATTGACAGGAATTTCTGCTTCCAGCAGAGTGGATTCAGTGGTGATTAAGCCAGACAGACAATTGGGTCAGATTTTAAAAGGGTAGATGCAATAGTAAGAGACGAAGCTGTGTATTACACTGGTTATAATTGTACAGTTGATATACAGTGTCTTGCCTGCTGAAAGAGGAAATGATGCATAAATATTTGGGTGTGTCTACACTGGGAGCTGGGGGATGTTATTCCCAGTTTGAGGAGACATACCCATGCTAGCTCTGATAGAGCTAACTTGCTAAAAATGGAGTTTATCTGCAGCAGAGGGAGGAGCTAGCTGCCCTAAGTACTATTCTGTGGGAGACCATAGGCACATACTTGGGGCAGCTAGCCCCTCGTGCTGTTTTTAGCCAAGTTAATGGGAGAATGTTTCCTCCAGTTTGGAATCACACTCCTAGCTCCAAGTGTAGACATAATGTTTTTGTTTAGCAAGTGTCAGATGGGGAGGAAGAAGAGTGGTGGTAAGCACCCTGGAAGAAGGCACGCTAATAGACAAGAGCATAACAACATTGTTTGAGAGTACCTTCATAATTAATATGTCTGTGGATTCCACTAGTGTGCAACTTACTTTCTATAGCAATAATGCAGATAAAAGACCAGATTTCCACTTAGTTCCACCTTAGTCTTCAAGTAATCCCATTTCATGTAACTACTTGAGCACTAAGGAACTAATCAAGGCACATAAAGGTATTAGAATCTGGACCAGCAGAAAGAATGTTTTTTATTATTATTTTTGTATGCTTTACTTTGTTGTATCTTAAAATAAGTACTATGCATGACAGATTTGGAGTATGACTGTGCCAACTCATGAAGCCAGGTTTGTTTCAGGACTCTACATTGTGTTGTAACTTCCTGTGATCCTCATGTTGTATTGCAACTTCCTGCGTGGATTAGAGCAACTATTTTATAGTTGGGCTTGACACCAAGTGGAAAGAAGTCATCTGAGAAGATATGGTAGTGCCATCAAAAACCATCAACATTGAATGTCCACTATTGGAACAATGGGTTTGCTAGTGGTAGGGCCATTGACTTTGCTGGACTCTCTACACAGAAGCTGAGCCCAGCATTTCCCCCAGCTGAAGCACCGGGGGAAAAAAAGAGGACAAATGCTGTTTTCAAGGTGGGTGTTTATCTGAGCTAGGGAGCCAAACCGATGACACATGCAAAAAGATGAGGGTAATGAGGCAGGAAGAGCTGCCTGACCCACGGACACTGACCAAACTCAGGATGCACCAGCAAAATGAGATAAGACATAGGGACCACCCCCATTCCCGTTCCTACTTTCTCCCTTTTTAAACCTCAGCTACACCTTTAGGGCAGCTTTAAATCTACTTCACTCCACCAGAGTGGCACAAAAAGAACCTAATGGGGCCAGTGGTCTGGCCATTTGATTCAGAATGCAAATATCTTTAACTAAAAGAAAATGCAGAGAGAAAACTCTCTGTTGTTTCCCCCCCCCCCAAGATGTTCTGGTGGGAAAGCCCTACTTTGAAGGGGTATTCATTGACCTTAGTGTCTGACTCAGGAAGAATTAGTCTAATTTTTCTGGAAAGACTAGTTCTTTCCAATCACTAACACCAAACAATCGTATTAAACATACACCAATGTAAATGCCAAATCTTGCAAAGAACATCTTGGATTCCTCCCCATGGCTATGAATGTGGACTAAACAAGAATGCTTTTGCTGGAGATGTGGAAGAGCAGGCAGCATCTTGACTAATATTATTGGATCATGCCCCAAAGGAAATGATTAACATAATAGAAAAATAATTGGATTATAAACCTCCACTTTATAGTAGATATTCTCATCACTTTTTTCAGCACTACTACATACAGCTAAATGATGGATTTCATTGCTCTCTCTAAATCTTGGAGGTTTAGCGTGGTACTTTTCCTGTAATTAAGGACTGGTATCTGGAGATGGCTGAGATGGCTCCTTATGAGCACTTGATATAGAAAATGAATGATAACATGTCAGATTCTGCATGTTTATAAGTCATCCTGGAATGGAATCATGAGGGGGTCAGAGAATGAAGCACAGAGGAAAATGGAGTCAGGGTAACATGCTCTCTATTTTCTTCTTTCCTGTGGGCTGGAATGAAAGATTGCCAAGAGTTTGAGTTTAAACCCATGAAACATAGTTTTACCCACTCCAATTTCCTGTCCCCTGAGCCCCCTCATCCTCCATTCCATATAACTGTATTCATTCATTCCCTCTCTCCTCTCACTCATTCCATACCCCATATTTGTTAACGCCTCCTCTTAACCTTCATTCTCAATTTCCTCATCCTTTTCAGTTCTGCCTTTCTCCCCTTGCTACATAATCTCCCTCTGTTTGGGTAGGAAAAGGAGAGAGAAAGGGTGGAAACTAGAGACGAGGAGACAGCAATTGAGAAAAAGTCAAGGGACAGAAGGAAGAATAGTTCTGGAAGCCTCCTCCCCTACACCAGCAGCATGATAAATGGAAACGAGAACTCTTGATCCCCAGACCACCAACAGCTGAGATGACTAAGAGAAATGTGGTGTAATCTCCCAGCCTGATCAGCAGCACCAGAAGTGGCGGGGGAAGGAGGAACATTTGAACCCTGGCCAGCTGTGGTACAATAAGAAGCTGCTGTGAAAGGAGGGACCCCTAGATCGCTCTACTTTCTTCCTTGATTAATGTCACCCAAGTGGCAGTAGGAAAGAGGGGCCCCGTGAATCCAATAGCCAGACTCTCCCTGTGTGACAGAGTCCTAGCTGTGTGATGGTGAGCTAGGGTTACCTTGTAAAAGGAGTGCTATATCTTGGGCAGTAACTCTGGGGCCATCTCGCTATGTGGTTGCTAGGTGTTTTGCCGTGGTCTGTTGTCCTTTACCTGTCCGTCATGACCTTTGGTTGCATTAACATTTTTCACACTGTAGCCCTTAGATGCTGGTGCTGGGCCAGAGGGGTTGTTCTGTTTGCAATTCATTTTCCCCATCTCTCTTCTCACTATACATTTCCCAGGCAGACTGAGACTTTTCTCTGTGCTTTTCCCTTCTAAAGTACTTGCTTTCACTGCCCTTGGCATTAATGGCAATTCACACAGTCAAAGATTGCCACCATATACGTCACACTTCAAAGCAGCTGCATCTGTATGTCCTCTCTATGGTCAACCAAGGGCACCCACTCTAGACTCCCATCTCCTTAGCTGGCATCTCTGTTGGGCAGAGATCTGTATCTCTCTCCCTTATGACTGGTTTTTTTTTTCCAGCCTGCACTGTTCTGTGCTGACACTGAGTTTCTCTGAAAGCCAGACTGCCTAAACAGGCCTTTATTGGTGCTTTGCTTTCTCCTCAGAGGCTATAAACAGCTGTAATTGTCCACAGTTAAAAGTTACCACACATCTCTTTCTAAGCAAGCACATTTATTCTCAAGGTGAAAGCTTTACAGTGAAAACATTAAAAACAATAGGAAACCTACATGCATGCTAATAAGCTTACTAGGAGCCCTGGTAGATGAAGGGTCCTTCAGCCCTGTCACAGGGTTCTTCTGCAGTTACCAGTTTGTAACAGCTTTCGCTTAGAACAAGAACACACATTAATCAGTCAGTCTCTTGTTTATACAGCTTTGGCCTCTGGTTTTCATGTTTAAGAATAGGTTATCAGCAGACAATGGTTTTCTGTGCAGGGCATAGCTTCAGGAGATGGGAATTTACATTCACCTCCCATCAGGTATTTCCTTAACTTTGTTTGTCCCAAAAGTTCCTTCTTGTCTGGCACATTGATTAAAATAGTTTTTTGAAGCTCATAACACTTCCCAAGGATAACACTGGCCACATCTCTCTCCTAGAGAAGTTACCTGCAATCCCACAATAATACATAAACTTTGTATTCAATACAATGGACCCCAAAGATACTTATTCAATAAGGTTTCTGAAGGATATTGAAGTAAATTGTCCTGTCACATGGAGAGAAAGGCATTGGGAAGGCTGCCTCCCTGATACCTATGTATGGATCTATACACTTCAACTTCCTCTGTGTGTTTGCAACAAAGAGTCCTGTGGCACCTTATAGACTAACAGATATATCGGAGCATAAGCTTTCATGGGTGAATACCCACTTCGTCAGATGCATGCAGTGAAAATTTCCAGAGGCAGGTATAAATATGCAGGCAAGAATCAGGCTAGAGATAATGAGGTTAGTTCAATCAGGGAGGATGAGGCCCTCTTCTAGCAGTTGATCTGGAGATGTGAACACCAAGGGAGGAGAAACTGCTTTTGTAGTTGACTAGCCATTCACAGTCTTTGTTTAATCATGGGCTGATGGTGTCAAATTTGCAAATGAACTGAAGCTCAGCAGTTTCTCTTTGAAGTCTGGTTTTGAAGTTTTTTTGCTGCAGGATGTCTACCTTTAAATTTGCTACTGTGCGTCCAGGGAGATTGAAATGTTCTCCTACAGGTTTTTGTATATTGCCATTCCTAATATCTGATTTGTGTCCATTTACCCTTTTATGTAGGGACTGTCCAGTTTGGCCGATGTATATAGCAGAGGGGCATTGCTGGCACATGATGGCATATATTACATTGGTAGACGTGCAGGTGAATGAACCAGTGACGGTGTGGCTGATCTGGTTAGGTCCTGTGATGGTGTTGCTGGTGTAGACATGTGGGCAGAGTTGGCTCACTACCCTCACCAGATCCTGTCTCATGTGCTGGCTGATAACTCACTGCAAATGGAATAGAGATAGATAGGAAATATATCAGATGTGATTAGTGATCCTATAGTCCAGTGTCCTGTCTCCTACAATGGCCATTATCTGATGATTCACAAGAAGCTCTACAGTGGACAATTGTATAGTAACCTGCCCACAGTGGAAGTCTCTTCCTAACCACTGTGGTTACAGTTTGGCTTATATCCTGAAGCATAAGGCTCCCCGTCTTATTTCTTTTAAAATCCTACTGCAAGTGCACTTGATTTCTAGGAGAGAGAGAATGTTCTCTGCAGATGATGTAACTACTTATTGTTTTTTTCTCTATACATTTGCAGAGAGAAAATGCTCTCATTACGTTATCATTTCATGGCATCTCTTACTTTTGAAGAAAGAGTTGGAGAAAGCCATCTGGGACTGTAGAATAGGAAATCCATGTATTGTATTTGGCATTTTACCCACCCCTGTGCCCTTACTGTAGCTGTGCACATCCCATAAATTTTTTATGAACACAAAATAAAACAAAAAGATTCCAACCAGGCAAGATGTGCAGGCACTTGTATGCATCACCACCTAAGTAAGTTGATGTGATAAGACTAATTTAAATGCAGCATATATGTTTGAGACAGAGAAAAATCCTCTCTCTACATGTAGATTTGAATTTAGGAACTGAAACTAAACTGCTAGTTTGTCTATTGTGACTGTGTACAACAGATCAGTTTAACTGAGTTTCGATACTTCCAGTAATCAAACTAGCAACAGTTTGTCTTAAAACCGGTCTCCTTATAGTGGAGTAACCACATTAATCTTCTAATCTTTATCAGAGAGCCAAACATTATTAAAACCGATCTGGTAATGCAAACTCAGGGATTCATACAGCAAAACTGGAATTTGGTAAACTATATAAAAAAGAAAGACTACTTTGGAAAAATGATATCACCAGATCATACATCATAGGCCACATTCTGTCCTTATTTAATGACTAGTTGGGTTGCATAAGTATACGTGATGGCAGAATATGACACTTTATTGCTCTCATTCATTTGGTTTTGTTTCTCTGGCCATGAAAGAGAAACTTTTACAGTATATGTCCTACTGCCATCCGTGGTTTAACTTTAATGGATTGTCACCACAGATTCTATGGTATTAAAAGCCTCATTCTTAACTCCTTTGGAAAAATAGCTATTTGGAAATTGGACAAATCACATATTTTTCTATTGCCATATGGAAAAGGAATAAAGCATATGAAAGCACACAAGCTAATGTAATTTCATAATTTAATTTGTAGCGCTTTTCATCAGAAATCTAGAAGAACTTTACACACATGCTTCACTACAACAGTGAGTGTGATTAACCACTGGACCAAACTACCAGGGAAAGTGGTGGATTGGCCATAATTTCTAGATGCCTTTCTGAAAGATATGCTTTTTTCAAACACAAGTTATTGAGCTCAGTACAGGAGTGCCTGAGTAACATTTTATGACATATGTTAAACTGGGAGTCAGACTAGGTGATCTAAGGGTCCTTTCAGGCCTTAAAATCTATGAGCGAGTTAAGTATTATCGTTCTCCAGTGGGTAAGATGGTTCACTGGGATGCCTAAAGTTGTACAGCAAGTCAATAGCAAAGCCAAGATTAGACCCCTGGAATATCAACACCAGATTCTGAAGAATACAGGCATGTCGTGTCTTGCGCGAGGGTTCTGTTCCGTGGTTACCACATAAAGCGGAAACTGCGTATAGCCAGAACCCATTGACTTCAATGGGAGGTGAAATTGAGCCTCGTACAGGAAGTTTTTTTTTTTAAAAAAAAAAAAATTCCCCCCTCTTTTTTTTTGCGAACTGTGTAAAGCTGAAATCGCATATGTTAAATATGCCTAAGACGTGACATATCTGTATCCCAGAGCTCTATGTAAAGAAAAGTAGTATCGGAACAGAAATACCAATTGTAAATTTTATGGTTAATTCGAGGTATTATGCACAACTGATCAAATAACCATCTTCCTTTCATAATAATTGAACTGCAGGCCTGCACGCAAAGTAAAGCATTTTGGGATTGAATTATCTCTATATGTTCTGAATAACTACAGTAGATCTTATGCACAATAATAACAACTGTTTTTTACTAAAGCAAATGTTGGTACTCTTCAAAACCACACAAACTTCACCCTGCAGTTGACAATGCTTGTTTGGCAATGTGGGATTTGCTGGAATTCAGTATCTAAAACCATCAGTTAATATATACGGAGGGAGAACTATTCTGCTTGCTTGGTGGAACTTCTCTTCACTCAGTGGACCTGATTTACTTCTGTATTACTCCATACTTATATAGGTGTATCTTCACTGAAATCAACAGTTAAACTTATGCATAACAGAAGTAACACAGTGGCAAATAAGGTCTAATACGCTGTTAAAATGGGTCTACTATAATGCAGCCAAATTATTTTCTATGTGTTTTTTCCTGTAAATTATGCTATTCTTCAAAATTAAATCATTTTAAGGCTATTACTAGAGATATTTTCATGAAATATTCATAAGACTACATATTTCTGAATTCCTCTAAAGCAAAATACATCACCTGCAGCACTTACATTAGTGAAGTCCTGAAGCCTTAAAATTCCACCTGACTTGCGGATGTTATGCCAGTCAATGTTATGCCATTGAATAACAACAAATTTCTGTAAGAGACACTACTAACTGGAAGGTGTAGTTTGAGGGCTCCAGACCTGCACAAAGCTTTTCTGATGTAATGGGATGCAGTGTGACAATGGGGCGAGAGGGGAGGAGGGGCGAGGAGAAAGGAAACATCTGTCAAACAACATAAAAAATCTTTAAACTTTTAAAGTTCATTTTTTATTAATATGGTAACTGAAAATATAAATAAAGAATCTCCAAAAATCCTGTAAGGATATAAGAAACAACAATGCTGCACAGTTTACACAAATAAAGGTTACAACAGAAGACAGGGAAAAGAATGGGCCTGTTGCTTTATTGTATTATATTGTCTTTTCACATCACTATAATTGTCCACACTGTTTATAAAGCCAGTGGATGTGGCCACTAGGGAATTATTTGGAGTTGAGTTTAGCTGGGTGTTAGAGTGCACTCCACTCCTTGATCCATTAAATTCTGTTTCATTTCACTTGATTCCTAATGTTTTATCTACATAATAGATCTAAGGTGTGTGTGTGTGTGTGTGTGTGTGTGTGTGTGTGTGTGTGTGTG
>ML677340.1:32060771-32071432 GCA_007922305.1 Dermatemys mawii
GTGTGTGTGTGTGTGTGTGTGTGTGTGTGTGTGTGTGTGTGTGTGAGAGAGAGAGAGAAACAACAAAAACGAAAATAATCATCCTTCCCCAATGACAATAACATTCCCCCATGAACTATATCTTTATCTTGACTCTTCAAAGGGGTAAGACTTTTCTGTTAAGACATAATTACCATTAGCTACCACAGCAAGAGAGTCATTAGAAATGCATACACAGATTAGATTAGATGATAACTTGGATGTCAAATCCATTTAATACATTCCCAAGATAACTAATGGTTTCCATCAATATACCAGTACCTATCATATATACTTTGCAGAAGAACATTCACTCTAATATTTCTACATGCCTTCCCAGCAAGATATTATCTTCAATAATGTATTTGGATTTGTGAAGTAATACTCATGAACAAAAAGTTAAATCACCTTGCTCAGCTGTCTGTGGGGTTCTGCCAATTTTCCCATCCAAAGTATTTTCATGCCTTCAGTGTTTTTCCTATCACAATGCATACTCAGAAGGGGGGCTGGATTAAGGTTGCACACACAACCTTATTCTGGCATTTCCTAATTTGAATGTTTGACTTTGCAACATTAATGTCCTTTTAACATAGTTTGTTTTGTGTTATATAATAATGGTAACACTTCTATCATGCCTGGAATGGGAGGATTGCAAATTGCTTTGGAAGCAAGTCTTACAATGCCATAGTGCAGGGGTAGGCAACCTATGGCACGGGTGCCAAAGGCAGCATGCGAGCTGATTTTCAGTGGCACTCACACTACCTGGGGTGCTGGCCACCAATCCAAGGGGATCTGCATTTCAATCTAATTTTAAGTGAAGCTTCTTAAACATTTTAAAAACCTTATTTACTTTAAATACAACAATAGTTCAGTTGTATATTAAAGACTTATAGAAAGAAACCCTCTAAAAACGTTAATGTATTACTGACAGGCAAAACCTTAACTTAGAGGGAATAAATGAAGTCTCGGCACACCACTTCTGAAAGGTTGGTGACCCCTGCCATAGTGACTCATGTAAGTGTTCCATGCTTTATAGGTAGGTAAATAATATAGAGATGGTAAATGGCTTGCCCAAATCCAGCAAGATTGTATCATCAGGAACAAATTCCAGAATTTTGATTCTCAGTCCTTTACTTTATCTACTAAATCATGCTCTCTGGACCTAGTATATGAATCAGTCACAGACAGCCTGAACAGGGCAACTCATATTCAGACAGCTGGGCAAGGAGCACAGAGGCTAAAAGTTAATTTGGGTTTTAATTGAATGTGCTATTAGAGATGCACCAAAACATATCAACATGTCTCACTTTTAATTTCCTATGGGGACAATTTGCCAATTTAGCCAATACAGAATTATCGTTTCCTATCTTTCTTCTGCTTTCACTTGTTCCTTCTAAGCAACACTGCAGTAGTTGCTGACTAGAAATGTTAGCTGAGGGACCAGCTTCCCTGTCGCTATTCTCCTCATTTAGTCCTTATTAGGCTGGTAAAAACATGTTAGGCCTAGAGGCATATGCAACTATTAACAGGGGAGTCGGGGGGAGAAGTTTTTCTGTCACCATTGCATACATTCATGATTAGCAGGTTAGCGGTGCAGCTCCTTTTTGAGTTCTCACTCACAGTAATAGTATAGATATGTACAACATGCTGTTACTGCATTATTAAAATTCTATTAAGGAAATTTATTAATTTGATTTCTGCAGGAGCTTTGAGCTTAGAGTTTTTTGTAGAAAAATGAAACATCTCTTTTCTGCTTGTTGGTTGAAAAACCACTGTATTTATAGATGATGTGGACATTTTTATAACAATAATACTTTTGCAGCTTCATTTGGGCCACTGATATTAGTGGCAGAGTTATTCAGCATTTGAAAACTGGCTATACAATATGTGAATGGCCATTGTATTGTGTTCGATATGTTCCTATAGACTGCCTGGACTTTTAATTCTACACGAGTCTCTAATTTTTTAAAATAAGTTTTTTGACCATTAAATCACTTTTTGTCCTAATCAAAATCTCTCTTCCCTCATTTGGTTTAAGCGATTTGACTGAAGATGATGTAAAATATACTGCTTTGAGTATTTTGCCCTTCCCTTTTCCAATGAAAAGTTATCGCTAGTGACAAGTAGTTGTTAGAAAAGCAAACAAAACAATAAAGAAACCTGAACATAATTTCAGGCCTGGAACCTTACACAAGCATAACTATCAATATTATTCCATCCTCACCATCCAGAAACATTTAACAATGGGATTTTATTGTAAGAAGACAGAGAAACCATTACTCTTCAGACATCCAAGTGATGCACATGCAGTAGCAGCAGTCCAGCCACCTAAGCTCTGCAATGCTGTTGTCAGGCAGAAGCAGATCCTGTTGAAAATTGGCCCTCCATTCTTACCAGCACTTCTCTGGCTGCAGAATTTCAGAGAACATGGTGCATTTGATCTTCCACCTGGGTGCTGAACTCTTTGTTCTACAGCTAATTTTTTTTTTAAGTGCAAGGCGAAAAGGTGAGCATGCTGTGACTGTACATCACCTTTTCTACTACCTTTAATAAAGAGTTAAGAAAAAGTGTACATGGGGGCTTCTCTTTCATTAATGTTTAAATCCAAAAGCATAAACATACATCTTTAAGCCTCCTTTATGCTTTCCCAATCCTGGGCTATTCTGGGGGCTGAAGGGACCCGTGGCATAATTTAGACTAGGGGTGGGGAAAAGTTTTGGCCTGAGGGCCACATCTAAGTGTGGAAATTGTATGGTGGGCCCTGAATGCTCACAAAATTGGGGATTGGGATGCCGGAGGGGGTGAGGGCCCTGGCTGAAGGGGCCAGAAATGAATTCAGGATTCGGAGGCTCCAAGGGGGGCAGGGGGTTGGGATGTGGGAGGGGGTGAAGGCTCTGGATAGAGGTTCAGGCTCTTCGGTGGGTCCAGGAATGATTAACTGGGGGACAGGCAGGGGCTGGGGGTGGAGCAGAAGGGTATGGAGTATGGGAGAGGGAACCTAGCTATGGCTGAGGGGTTCAGAGTGCGGGAGGTGGCTCCGGACTGGGGCATGGGATTGGGGTGTGTGTGTAGGGGTGAGGGCTCTGGCTGGGGGTGCGGGGTTTGGATACAGGAGGAGGCTCTGAGATGGGATTGAAGGGTTCAGAGGGTGGGAGGGGGAATCAGGGCTGCAGCAGGAGGTTGGGGCATGGGAGGCTCTGGGCAGCACTTACCTCATACAGCTCACAGAAGCAGCGGCATGTTTCCTTTGGCTCCTATGCGGAGGCATGGCCAGGTGACTCTGCACGTTGCCCTGTCCACAGGCATCACCCCTGCAGCTCCCATTGGCCATGGTTCCATGCATAGGAGCCAGAGCAGGGGACATGCCACTGCTTCCGGAAGCCATGTGGGGCCACAGCATATGCAGAGCAGGGCAATTCCCCTGCCCCGCTCCGCGGCTGGAATGCCAGAGATGAGGGCCAGATTAAAAGGTCTGATGGGCCAGACACGGCCAGCAGTTTGCCCACCCCTGATTTAGGCTGCATGCCTATGGTATGGCAGCCTCCCTGGGCTGCCCTGAGGACCATGGAGTTGCCGCAAATTTCTGTAGCACTTCATGGTACAAACCCATGCCCAACACACCTTTATGCCAGTACTTGCAAGGGGTGTTCAGAAAGCAGCCATATTGCTATCTTCTGCAGTGCCTGAGCATGGGGGAATCTTCCCACAGCCAGAGCCAACACTTCAAAAGCCCATTTATACTGTTCTAGCCCTTTTATCTGGTGTAAAGGTGCCAGAGTAGGTTTGGCCTGAGTATGAATTGTCAGAACTAAAAACTAAACCCAAATCCCTTCCAAATATAGATCTAAAGTAGCAAAGAACTTTTTTTTCTTACTTTATCAAAGACATGACAAAGAGGACATGCTCTCCTTAGAAATACAAAGACAAAGTACTTGTAGGCTTAACTTACAGAGACACTTCATCAGTTCCAGAGACGTTCAATATAATTACACTTTGGAATGGATGGGAAATTGATACAAAGCTGGATTGTGACTCGGAAGCAAGGTCCAATGAAAAACAAAAGCAACAAATTAAGGTGTCATTAGTGGAAGACAGAGTGAGAAAGGTAAACTGGGGAGAAGAATCTAAAAAAAGCAGAAACTAAAAAGATATGAGCCACATTAGTAAAAGTACCACAATAATCACTTATGTAGCTTCTGGAATAAATATTGAAATCCCTTGAAACAGACCCTTTAATTCTCACTGATGTCCTAAAGTGACTCACCAACTGTGTTATAAAAAACATTTTGTCAGATGAATTTCAGTTTAAGCAGCTGTTCTAGATACTTTGGGCCAAATTCAGCTAAGTGCAATTTCACTGACTTCAGTAGAGTTATACTGGAAATTAATTTGATAGTTCTTTAAATATTTCAAAGGGTCTATTTGTAAGTGATTCGGTTTTTTATATAAGATTTTTCACATACTTTACATGGGGAAAAAACCTTTTAAATTGCATCTACCAAATAAGTTAAATAAAACAGATTTTCATTTTAGAACAATGCACTAGAGGCCCTTCAGTCATTTAAAAATGGACAAGAAGGAGAAAGGGGAGGAATTATCATGCACAGTATTATATTGATTTATCAGCATGAAGTTCACTAATTAGGAGAAGAAATTCATAAGATATTTAAACCTGTTAAGGTATTGAAATGCGGATGATCACGATGTCCTCTTCTGACCTTAAAGTCTATGTGCTATTAAGGGAACAAACCAACCAAACTTAACTGCTCTATAATTATACCACAAGCAAAATGAAAGACTCTAAGACATGATTGTATCTTTAAAATCAACTAATCTGGGACTACAAACACTATTAGCCATTATTATAAGTGTATGGTTATTACATGCCATCACTACAATGCAGACCTATGGTTTTCTGAGTACCTTGACTGTCTGGACTAGTCTCTTCTACACTTGAACATGTTTGAATTTCTTCACTAAGTTTAACCTTCACTCTGAATTTCCTATATTTATAACATTTGTTATTTTTATAAAGGTAGAAATATTGCAGGGATGTTGCAATTAAATTATTGGTATGTACAAAACTTTATGTTAACACAGCATAATTCTAGGATAAAAACTAAGGGTCCTATGTTTTCAGAATGTGTGTGAATTGTAAATTCATTTTAGGTACGTAGTTATAGTGTGTCCAGCTTTTGATTATTTAAAAAGAAGTTTTGTCTCAATGCTTTGTAGGGGTCAGAAGCTGGTCTGGTTGAAGTCAATGGAAGTGTTATCATTGACTTCAATGAGACCAGAATTTGATTGCCGGAATTCATCCCAAAATAACTTAACAAAAAATATAGAACTGCAGGAGTAAGAGCAAAGCAATGTAAAAATATGCAGGTATAATGAGATCATATCAATTGTATCTCATTTCTGAGGCATACATGAAGAGAAATGCATTATAGTATTGCAGATTATGGATAGTAAATGGAATGCTGCCATGTAATGATTTATGTAAATTAAGAATTTTGCACTAGAATTATTAAGCAATTTTCTCTGATGCTAATGTTCAACACTAGAAGGCAAATTTTTCTTTCCGTGTTTTGACTAATCAACATTAACTTTCATATTTTTTAAGCCTTTTGCTCAAATTGTAATGAAGCTCATTAGTCACCACAATAGACTAATGTGATCCTAGTTATGAGGCAAGATAAACAGAATGACATATTGCACAAGACTTGCTGATTCAGATACAGATACAGCAGGGCTCATATTTAATACAGATTGACTGTGTTCACTGCAAAGACTTTCTACCTTAGAGTTCATTTTTAATGCAACAATATAAAAAAGAATATTGTACCTATTTATGTTGAAGGAATGTTCAAATCAGCTGATCTTTCCCTTACTTAGTTTTCTTTATCTAGTAATAAAAATACTATTTCATTTCATGGGGCCATAAGATGTGTCATTCAGTTAAGATATAATTGGCAAGAGAACACATTCTGCCTTCTCCCCGGTGCTGAGGCAAACTCTTATTAGTTAAATTATTAATTTTTATTTCCCCTTAAAAGCCCCTTTTAGAGCAATACACTGGGGGGCGGGCAGTAGATGTTTCCAAAACGTTGTGAATGCCAAGTGGCATTAGATGCTACAGCTTCTTCAGTCCTTCCTTCTGCTTCTTTAGTATCCCTTCCCTGGCATTGTAGTGGGTAGGAACAGTGCATGTTATCTCTGCACCCTGCTTTCATTTTAAATTTTGAATTAGTTTGCCCAACTACATAGGTTGATGTGTCCACACAGCTCCAGGACTTTCATGAAAAATTCATTTTCACTCTAGCAATTTGATAAAGCCAAAACTGGCAGCATCACCCATCACCAACGGTGATGTTTTTTGCAGCAACAGCAAATGGAGGATAGTTTGCAAGAAAGGCATCTGTAATCCCTGTGCAAGATAATGCTTTATCTTTTGGTCTGCAAAACCATTCTCTGTTATTTCTGTGCGTCTCCCCCTGCTCAATAATTTGAAACAAATGGACACTTGACTATAAGTGCACTGGTTTAATAAACATCTAATTGAAATAATTAGTGTTGTTTTTTTCCCCCAAAATCAAGGTACAAGCTGTTCTGTGTTTGCATAAAATGCATAAAACAACAAAATTAAGCTGAGAGCACAGACTGCAAACCTAAACCAATGGGTATAAAAATATTCTGCTCTCAGAAGTGGGAATGGCAAGGCTAATTATATATGATCTAAGTGACAAGAACAGGCAGAACAGAATGATGAATAAGGAAAAATAATTTTATGTTCACTACAGCAAAACTAAGAGTCTGGTGCACTGATAAGTGCAGGCAGAATGGAGCTTTGCCAGTGGATAATATCCTGCTGATCTTTCTAGTATTCACTTGTTATTCTGGGGTGTTATCCAAATCTCACTGAAGCTGGGGGGCATAACCACTGCCCTCCATTTAACAAAAATGTAAGAAACAATCAAGCTTCTTTATGTAACCAGATGGATGAAACAAAAGAAGCCACAACCCAAAACACAGGAACATGGCAAGGCTTAAGTAGAGGTTGATCCACATGGCCAAAGAGGTTTCCCTGGAGACTGATATAGCAAACACAGGGACTGAGGAATTGACTGGTGGAGGTATGTGTGTGAGAGACACAGAAAGAGAGCAGAAACACACATTGAAAAAAGAAGCAAAAAATCCCAGACACATCCAGAGAAGAGCTGGGAGAATAACCCTAAGGGAAAAGTTGAGAGCGTGTGCTTTGGGGTAAAGTGCTGGCTTAAAAGGGTTTGGAGCTGTGAGCAAAGACACTGGTTCCTGCTGTATTCAAGGAAACAGGATTTTGTGCTTTCTTTATGAACAAAGAAGATTGTATCAAAGAAATATCTATTCCATCATCAATTTCTCCTAATGCAAACAGCCCGCTAGCCCTCATATTTGGCTAGCCACTGGGGTAAAAAAGTGGTAACAATAAGGTGATGAGCAAGTGGGACACCAGCAACCACTTCCTCACCAGGGGCGGCTTCACTCATTTGTTCATCCCCTATGCCTGGCTCAACTGCATCCCACTCAATGGAGCCATCCACCACTGGAACCGAGACAAGTGTTGCAGGAAGTGCGGCAACTCCAACAAGACCCTGTCCCATGTCCTGTGCAGCTGCAAGCCTCACTCCAGAGCCTGCCAGCTGTGCCACAACGCCATCCAGCACCACCTGTGAAAACCAGCACATCGCACCATGAACTGCGTGATCCCCAGTACCAACAGCCAGCTGCGACCTGATGTCATCGCTACCCACAAAGCCCACTCTCCTTTGAAAACAGGACCTTGGCCTTTCATGAAGCCTGAGCTCGTAAGCTGGAAAAGTACATTTCCCTGACTGACATCCTGAGAGCGAAGGGCTACAAGATGCAGATGATCGCCTGGGACCCCTGCAGCAAGCATCTGCTGCGGACCTGCAGGATCGGTCAATGCTGTTCCCAGCTCATGCAGTGGCTCCTGGTTTCATACACCATCTGATGGAACAGGGACATCTACACCGACCACATCACCAGCCACTGACAGTACCAGGAGGCGTGAGCCAGAGCAACATCATGCATCAACTACAAGAAAGTGACCAAGAGACTTTTTCCATTGGACCACATGAACTGGAACCATAAACTCACTGATCGTTAACTCTCACCAAATGAGGGTCAATCCATCCTTACCATAGTATCCACTCATACTTCACACCTGAACATAGCCTTATATGAACAACATATCCTCATATCTCAATATCTGTAATTTTTTGACCCATTAGCCTTTTACCTCCAACTGGGCATATTGCCGATTATGTATTTCTTACGCCATCCAATCTTAAACCAAACTTTGCACACCTTGATAATCTGCATGTTATTCCCCGATAACCAGAAATTTCGATGCTTAAACACTGTACAGTTCACCTTTTTTTTATCGTCATCTTAATAAAATTTTTAAACATGTTCTTTTTAGTGGCCACCTCTAAGAGAAGCTATCTAACCACCAAAAATATTTCTTTGTAACTCGTTCAGGGGAGGCTTATTGTTAGCAAATTCTGACAGAGCCACAGGTGATACAAAGTATGGATTTTGTCCTCCAACTTCATTTCAGCGTGAAAATTTTCAGCACAAGTGGTGACATTGCCTCTGTCTTGTACACCAGATGGTTTTCTGAGAAATTGGACAGCGAAGTGGCCACATGACAGCTTTGAATACTGCTCTGACCAATAATGGCATTGCCAGCACCCACTGGCCTAGCTCTAGGCTAAAAAAAATCACTTGAAGACATTAGTAGCCATAGAGCCACAGCGGCTCACAATCTCAAACTTACTGTTAAAGGCGTCCCTTCTACACGATTTTTTGAAAGACAAATTAGGTGTTTTTGATACTCCTCCTTACAAATCTGAGCAGGATGAGCAAAGCAGCCACCATCATGCTGATGGCCAATTGAACATGGACAATAAGCAGCCATTATTCAGGTGACTTTATAACAGCTGGTCTATGAAGTGAGGGAACTACATTTGGTGCATTGTGCACTGAGAGAGTTTTGGTACTACTGACTTTCAGTCAAAAGACAGGGGAACAGCTCTTTTATTCCAATACTGCCAGCCTAATCCTAGAAGTGAAGAAGCAGCACTGAAATAAAATCAAAGGAAAAGTTAGCTCAACTTTTTAAAGGTTCAGTTCAAGTTTGAACTGAAGATTTATATATAAAGACACTTATAATGGACACATGGTAGTCTCTATATAGGTGAGAGAACTTTACTTGAACTTGTTCATCCATTACTAGTAACAACATTGTGAGGCTTGTAAGAGCTAAGAGCTTTTAGTACCACTCAAATAATAGGTTGATGTTCCAGAAGGGCCATATTTTCAATAATTATATTGTTATAAGATATTCAAATAATGCAAACACATTGTGAGGGGCAGAAAAGGCCCTATGGGACAAAGGGCCCAGCATGCTTCTGGTGCACCAACATCACAGGTACTAACTTCTGGTTTTGCCAGTGGGTACTCCAGCCTCAGTCTGCCCTGAGGCCCCACTCCCACCTGGCCTCTTCCCCTGAGACCCAATCCACCTCTTCCACCCTCTCTCTGACCCCTTTTCCCCCCCGCCCACCCATCAATCACTCCTCTTCACTCCCTCCCGCAAGGCCTCCTTACCCACTCTCTGCTCACTCCTCGCTGCCCCCTCCCCTGAGGTTAACTCCTCGCCTGCCTGCCACACACTCCTCTCCAACCCCTCCCTCTACCACTTCCCACCTGCTCATCTCTACCTCCTCGCCTAAGGCCCTCCTCTCTGCCCCCTCCCTCGCCTCCCTTCTGGGGAGGTCTGGGCGTGCCTGAGTCACAGGCCCTTTTTCCAAGATGAATTGTCACCAGGCTTCCACATTTGCAATGTGAGAAAGCCACATGGTGTTGTTAAAAACCTTGTGCTTTTAGAAGTGGATAGAGGAGATGTGTGACAAAGTAGCTATAGCTACTCTGTGAATGGTCCTAGTAACACACTTCTGTTTTTAGGAGGGGGGTTTCCAGACAGGACACAGTCATTCTAAAGTTTGGTAGAACTAGCATGCATATGGGGCTGTCATCAAAACCTAAGCATGGAGACCAGAAATGTCGGAAACAAAAAAGGAAAAACAAGGGGCCCACTGGAGGTGTCTCTGGCAAGATCTTTGCTAGCTGTCAGTCTCCAGGGAAAGAACACTCCTCTGACCAGTCTACTGAACTCATTGCAGAAGGAGTTAAAACATATGCCATCAGCTTTTTGTACTTTAGGAATAACAATAAAAAGTTGGTCACTGATTAAAGTTTTCTGCCAAAGTTCACTTTATATACAACACCTGAGGTGCCTGACGAACAATGGCAAACCAGCAATAAAATTAAAGCATCAGAGTGGTAAGTGTAAAGTAGTATGTCCATTATGATGATTAGAAAGAAATTACTATCATTTTCTCTTTTACTCTCCACTTATGTTATAGGAATTACCTAGAAGTGGGCGAATATTTCACAACATGTTTTAGAAATACTCAAATAGTAATAGTGACAAAGAGTCCTGTGGCACCTTCAAGACTAACTAAAGTATTAGAGCATAAGCTTTCGTGGGCTAATACCCACTTCGTCGGATGCAT